>BTHU01000001.1:25709639-25917139 GCA_036184795.1 Tokudaia tokunoshimensis | reverse complement strand
TTTGTGAGATGGAAAAGAATTTGCGAAAACTAAATTTACTTTTGGAAGAGTTTAAAGGACTCTCATGCTGGGGTGCCGCTATGCAGAATTTTAGGAGTCGGTGCTTTAAACGTCTTTGCAAGAGTGATACAGCTCAAAACGATTGAGAGCTAAGGTTGGTCATAACTCATCATAGCAGCATGGAGCAGCTAGGCCAGAACCAAGTAACTTCAACAGTACCCTGAGGCAGTACGCTACTTCCTCTTGGATCCACTTAACCACACACCTTGAGAAACATTAAAGGTATCTGCAAGGATAGGTTCCTGAGAGTTTAGGCTACAGGAAGTGAGACAAAACAGGGATGAGAAAGTACTTTTGGTGATACCTCTGTAGAACCAGCAGCTCCTTTCAAGTGCCTGAGTTAGCCGCTGTAGTATATGCGGAGCAGGTAAGATACAGTCTAGGAAATGTCACCAGGAAATGCTGAGTCCCAAGTAGATCCCACAACAGTTGAAGGTTTACAGGTTAAATTTTGCTATTACAGAGTTCCTTATATCCATTGTTACAAAAAATAACACTACATAGTGTAGAATGCATGAAATATAATTTCATCAAACATACTCACTGGTTTTTTTTGTTTGTTTGTTTGTTTTGCAAACTGAACCCACTATTTACATGGAGGAAACTTAAGAACCAAAAACAACAACAACAACAAGAATAATTAACCTTAGAATGGCTAGCTTGATGTACTGCTTAATAGCAGTTTAAAGAGAGTAGTGTAAAAGAGCTGGACACATTAACGTGTAAGTGGAGAGATTCATTGTCACATTTGCTCACATGGACATCTATCTGCAAACACATTCCAAGGGATTTTGCTAACTACAAATTTTGATAAATACAAATAAGAGAAAGAAGAAAAATGTTAAGTACTTCAGGATTTAGTTTTAGTCCTCCTCAGTGCAAGTCTGAGGAGTGCTGGCCATTGCCCTATTATGTGGGCTATATTTTTCTGTGGGTATTATTTTTCCATGAGAAAGATAGGTGGGTTTATCTAGTGGCATATACCTTTTTTTGTTTAGTGGGCAACGTTGCTTAATTTTTTTCCACTATTTTTCTCCTGTGAAATCAGAAGTGACTATACATGCGGCCTCTACCGTGGAGAACCTCACAGAGTTTGAAGGGTGGCTCACATAGTTACATATTTTTCCTTGGGGGGACCCATTGGGCCAAGAATACTGAAGAAACTGCAGGACTGCTAAGAAGCCTTCCAGAGCTGGCTCTGCGGGAAGTAGCTGCTCATTCAGATCAGTAGAACATCAATTGCTTCCCTCTTTAAACTGTAGTGAACCAAACTGCAGGTGCCAATTTTCTGCTCACAGTCTCCAGATAAGGCTCTACCTTGAAATCAAAGTCAGGTCATGGGGTCCCTAAACTACTCTTTTAGATGAGGCCTGTCATGAGAAGAGAGCAGGCCATCAGATCCATCTTGGCAGATACTGTCTGAATTTACAGCGTGTTTGTTCTCTCATCCAGGATCTTTGTGGATCTAATCCCCAGGGGAATTAAGTACTGCTGAACTCATGTTCTCCCTTCCAATGCAAATGTCAAGGATTACACCAATAGACTTGCTGTTACCTTGCATAAGCAGCTGGCTCACAACTCCTAGACCCTTTGTAAAGAACTAGGGCAGCTGACAATGCTGAGAGCAGGAGAAATAGTTTTCTCCAAAGAAGAAAGGTTGATTTATTCAATACCAAATGGTCTTCCCTGTAAACATACATACAAGTAATATTATACAGACCGGGTAGGGTGTATTTCTCTATCTGGAAATACTCAAGTCAGAAATTTGAAAAAGAGCAGGGATGGGTGTATAGGAGGGTTTGTGGCAATGATGTAATATTTTATACTTTCAAGAATAAAGGAATAACTTTTAAAATATAATGTGACCAAAGCCCAGAGACAAAACTGTGGAAGCTCAGGTGAGCTCTTGGAGCCTAGGTGAGTGCTTCTCCTTCCAGTCTCAGGGTGCATTTGCCATGGCCTAAATTGTCCAGGAATTTAGAGATATAAGATAGAGACGACAGGAAATCATAACCTTGCAGTGAGATGTTTTATAGAGCAACCCCTGTGTCTCCACTGGGCTCTCACTTTCTGTCTCAGTAGCATTCTGTGCTATTTCTCTCCATGCTTCCCTTGCTGTACCACAGACGGACTTTCAGAGTGAAGTAGAAGCCTAGCACCCATAGGAAGACCTCTGTGGGCTCCAAGATGACCCTTGTGTAAGGATGTCTAAAGCATTATTAAAAACAAACTGTGGAGACTTAATCCCAAATGATTTGTGTTGACATGGATTGTGGAGGTATCATTTCTGAAGACTTCATTTTGCTGCTGGATCCTAAGTCCTAATTTCCATTTCCCCATCACATTGTGGAAGTGTGAAGAACCTGATGATATTGTACAGAAACTGTGTTCTTAGGAGAAATCAATATTCAGAATAGGAAGGAGAAAGATACAGAGATATGCAGAGAGAGAGAGAGAGAGAGAGAGAGAGAGAGAGAGAGAGAGAGAGAGAGAGAGAGAACAGAGAGACAGAGACCGAGTAAGACAGAAACAGAGAAACAGACAGAGAGACAGAGACAAAGGCAGACAGAAACACATACACACACTCACACAGAGATCTGATAACCCACAACTTGACTGCAATATAGTAAGAGTAGGTAAGGAAAAACACACCTCCTTTAAATTTGAACTTTCACTGTGGAGGGTTCTCCCTTTCCAGTTGGTCCATTTTAGTCCACTGTGGAGCAGCCTGGACTGGCACTTTTCACTCTTCTTTAGCAAGTTTAAACATCTAATGTTATGATCATTGCCCTGGCTTTAACAAGGAAAATAAACTTGGAAACCTTCTGGTGTAACCCTTTTCTGTTATAGCAGTTTGTAAAATGCCACTTCATTACAAGTCACTTTATATAATAAATGTACATAAAAGTTTAAGTAAAAAAATTGTGCCAAATAATTTAATTAACAATTTAATTTAGTGATGCTAATTAAATTTTATCTTGTAGACTAATAAAACTGATACCTCTAATGTATTACCTTTAAAAATTTCAAATTGGTGGAACCTAATTAATTGATTCAGAACATCCTACTTTTAATCATATATTATTTTCTGTGCTATCCAATTGTCATTGTCAGAACAATCATTTACAATAAAAACCATTTATAATGAATATTTCACTAAAATTAATATTTTAGCAAAGACTTATGTCCTTATTTCAGATTATTTTATTCAGATGAATAAAATAAGAAATTGTATGACTTTAACCCAAGAACGCTGTGTTCATCTCCTGTGGCCACGAGTACATGAAGGCATTTGACACTTATTCATGCCTTCGACACTTGTACACTCACTGAAGGAGTCCAAGGTTTAGGATGTGTTCTGGACTCAGTTCCAACAAAGTTTGAACTTTGGCCCGACTCTTTACTGGCTACAGAACCAGATATTATCTTGATCCCTTCATTAGAAAGAAAGAATGAGAACTGCATCATCATAATATATAAAGAGAAATCTTCCACAGTTGATTATTGAGCTCAGTGCTAAGAAGCCATACTGAGCAGCCCTCTTATCACAAAGTTTGGTACTTCCTATACTAGCTTAGTCACATGACACCCTCTAGTTGATTCGAATACTGACCCATCTTCGACACCGTGTTTCCTCCCTTTCCAGTTGATCCATTTTAGTCTTTATAACTATGCCTACATTTTGTAAAGTTGGAAAAGATACATGCCTTCAAGGACAGTAGTAAAAACAGAAAAGTAGAGTTGTGGTGCTCTGGGAAAGGCACATAAGCTTTGTTATTCAGTCACCAATAATGATTGAGAGTGGAGATATATTTCAGCACTTAAAAGAGTATGTGCCACTCAACCAAGGGACATGGATTCAGTTCATCACATGGTGCTTCACAACAGCATACAACTCCAGTTACAGGGCATCTAATTCTCTCTTCTAATCACCAAGGCATTACGTCTATGTGATGTTCATACACACACACACACACACACACACACACACACACACAGAAACGTAAAAAGTGATGAATGATGCATTCTCACACATGTACAAACCTAGATAAAAACACAGAAAAGATTTCTTTACAATAGTCCAGCTCCATATTACTCCTGGATAAAATCTAATACTCTAACTATAGAGAACAGTTTGCATTTAACTTCTCTTCTGATTACTCAAATATTATTTTACAGGCATTTAATTTTTCCTAAGGAGTTGACTACAATTCACTGAGTAAAACTGTGCTAGAGGGTTGGGAATTACAAATCAAAGCCTAATTGAACAGCAGGGATAGGCTGATTGTCATTGGCAAATACCTCTTCTGTAAAGCTTCAGTGGGGCTGCCTGGGGTCCCAGACTTGAACTAATCGTGGTCTGACTGCTTGGGAATAAATTAGTGTCCAATCAGATTGAATGCTGCTTTTGATTAGACAAACAGGTATGATTAAATTAATTTTCTTATCCTAAAATGACCAGAACTATTTGTTATATATACCCTGTCAATCAGTCCCTGAAGCAGTGGCACTATACTGCAGGCAATATGCTCTGCTTGGGGATTTGAGGCCATGCTGGAAGGGTGGCCTGCTAATGGATTTTGCTGCCTTCTATTTATTCAGATTGCTTTTCCTAGTAATACAGGTTTAATTTTTAGAGAACTTGGGGATATATTCATAGATCCGTCCTTTACTGCACTTGTATTTTTAATTCTGGCTTTTCTGAACTTCAACCTAAAGAGAACAAATCTTGGGCTGGGGAGATTGATAAAGTGCTTGCCTTGCAAACAAGAAGACCTGAATTCAATACCCACAATGACTCCCCTTATCTCATATACAAACTGGACATGGGCCACGTGCTTGTTATCTCAGAACCAAGAGATAGGCATAGACAGATTCCTGAAACACTCTGGTCATGGAGGTTAGGCGAATCAATGAGTTTCAGACTACAGACAGTAAGTCTCTGTCTCAAAAATACAAGGCAGCAGTCCTAAGGAAGACTACCTGAATTTGACCCATGCCACATAGGCACACACATGTGCACTCACATTCACACATACTTGTTCATGCAGGGGCATGCCTTCACACAAAATTACATAAGTAAATTTTAAGCAATGAAAAGATAATTAAACCTTGCCCTATAAATATCAAATGAAACGCATACTGGAAAATTCTATTAACATAAATTTTATTTGCTCCATGAATTTTTAGGTGTATAAGGCTAAATAAGATAGCTTCTACCTCTGTGGAGTTCATATTTCATAAAGGAAATAGACATATATGAAATTAAAATATTGGACAAGTTTGTGATATTCTTACTCATCAAACACACAATATAAAACTAAAGCTGCAACATTATGCTCTTTAATGATGGAGTATACAGGAGAATCCTTGAGAGACAACTTCCCAAAGGGATGAATTTAGTGCAGTGGCTTCTCAGCAACTGCTGTCTCTCATCCTATGGTTATCTCTTATTCTCAAGCAGAGAGGGCAAGCATGCTTTTGAGGTGGTACAGAGAAAAAGAAAGGCAGAGTTTTCACTAAGCAGGAGGCAGATTGTCCCTGAGAATGGCTGCATGTCTACTGTGACCTTTAATCTTAGCTCATGGTTCTGGGACTGCTTCATGCAAGGTGCCATCAGCTCACTAGGGTATATACCTCCATGGTGTGATTCTGAAGTCTGAGGACAATGACCACAAGGTAACACCAAAGAGGACACGAAGTGCAGATAGAGTTTGATTCTGGTGATGGCTCACCTGTTTTTTTCCAAGTATTGTTTTACCTCATTATACTATAACTTTGTGTTTCATACAATATGGTATTTCATCCAATACCAGCACCCTTCCTACCTGGCTTTTAACAGAAGTTTTGAAATGAACTTCAATGTCACTAAGGTATAAAGTTCATACTGGTGTAATTACACTCGTCAGATCTATCATCAAACTTACTTAGATCCATCATGATACTTGGAGCTCTTATTCTAACTGTTCATGCTCCATAAAATGTCCTTAATAGACACCACTGTGTCCTTTCACTATATAGTTCTCAACTTAGTTGTCATAATCTCATAGACTTTTCTATATAACCAATCTTAGGGTAGTTTCATCTTTGCTCTTCCCTGCACTGTTTTCTTCATAGCATCCACCAGTATACGATACAATCCCAACCACATGGCTATTGCCTCCCTTGTCATTGGAATGCAGGCCCCATTGGGGCTGAGACTGTGTCTATCTTCATCACTGTGTCTTCCAGGGACAGACTTTGCCTAAGCTCAAGGTAATAAATTAAGCTAAAACACATCTCACACTAGAACTGAAATGCAGATAAGAAAGTTGTAGGAAGCCAGACTGAATGGTTAGCAGAAGGAAGAAACTTTTACAGCAAACATTGTGATAACGTCTTAATATTAACAGTGGTAGTAACTTTATTTTCTCAACATCTGAGTAATATACATATCATATGTATTTATTAATTATTATTTTATACAACTACAGATGAAGAGATAGAAGCACATATGACTTAAGAAATTTACAGAGCAGGAAGGAGGAAATACATACTGTGTGATGGTACATTTCCATATTCTAAAACAAGTCCAATCATAGATATAACAAAGGCACATTAAATCAAATCAATTCTTAAAAGCAGGAGAAAAGTAGCCTAGTGGCATTAACTCAGAGATTAGACAAAAAATGAGTATTTTTATCCAGGGCAGGTCACATAATATAGAGCAAGCATAAAGTAACATGGTTAGAACACAGTAAATAAAGAATGTGGGTAGGGAAAAAGTAAGAAATTCCTGAGTGCTTAAGAGCTCAATGTGGGAAATAATGGGGTTGGAGGTGACCCACAATCATAAATATACTTTCTCATGCTCTGAAAACTCATACCACAAATATCATACATTCTGCCACATTAGATCGTGACATTGGGAGATTTAGGTACAAGCAATAGGTTTGCAATATGTCCCCTCAAACTGTGCTGAGGCATGGCCCACAACAAATGCTTATATTTTAACACAGTTAGAGAACACGTTCATAGGGAAAGATAAAGAACAGGAATGGGGATTCAATAGGGTTTTTCTTCATCTTTCCATACAATTCAACTGAAGGGCAGAAATGGGAATTTGCCCTATTCTGCTTTAAGAAAATGCTTTACCAATTCCACAGAGCATATCTAAATTGCATTTGGATTCTGCATGCCACTGCTGCATGATTATTTATGGTGTTTACTGAATACAGCCACTGTTCTCTGCTCATTTATAAATACAGCTTCTAAAAGGCATCTATTACAGCTTATGATCTGTAATTGCAAACAAGACATAGCTAGTCGAGAATTTACCAACACTGCAAAATTACCTAGAGTCCTCTTGGACTATACCTGGAGGGCTGATGGGACTTGTCATTCAACAAAAGTAGAAAAATGTTAATTAGCCCCTGATTCCCAAGCTTTTCAATGAGAATGCCATGTTTACCTGTGATCACTGCCTACATGCACCTGCTGCCTCTCCTAATACATAAAAGACAAATTTTAACAATATAGTCATCAGTGATTTAAGAATCCTCCAGAGTTTGGGGATTATTTTTAATTAACATGAGAACCATAAGACTAATAATTTTTCCTAGTTCATATTTACATACTTTTCACATTTTTTCTGAAATGTTTAATAATCAACAATAACATAAAATATAAAATAAAATCAGAGCTATACATTTTTAAAGTGTAGCTAGCTAAATAGATTAATCACTATCAATACAGCTGAAGACCCAAGGTAAGCTTGCCTCATCCTATCTTTCTAGAATTAATCTGATATATAATTTTATTGTCCCATGTATTTTAGTAATAAGATAACTTCAGTTAAATAAACTATGATTTATCTGTATGATGCTCTGCATTACTTCTTTAATTAGATATTTTGAAGACTAATTCATTGCAAAAGAAGATACTGATATTTAGTAAAACGCCAAGATGCAAAATTGTGTTTATTATGGTGAATATACACAAATATACCACACAAACACACTCATGCACACACATGCACACACAGATATACACATGCACACACATGTTCTCACACACACATGCATGCATACACCAGTGCACCCCACACACACACACAGACACCGATAATTCCACCTATATTGTTCTCAAATGTCTCTTGAAGCAAAGTAACATGATTGAACTTTCCTGTGTCTATGCCCTTGCTTGAACCTTACTGGTTATTTGACACTACAGAAAAGAAACAACTGACTACAATGTCAAGTGGGGAGTAAGAGGGCCTTAAACATGGCCAAACTGCCATGTTTATTTTGGTCTCTAAACTGCTTTCTTGCCTATTCTTCATGTAAGTTTCCTTTAAAAATGGACTAAGGTTTTGTTTTAAATTTTATATTTTTACTTTTTTAGCCAGTTCATAAACCAGCAGGTTTCCTGTGGCATTTTCATATGGTTAGATTTATCTGCAGCACTTCCCATCACCCTGCTCCCATTGCTTCATATCTCTAAAATGTCTCCCTAGGGGTCATGCTGGATACATACTCCATGTTTTACTCAGTACTGTTTTGATGCTTTACCCACCTTAAGATGAGTAGGACAAATGTGTCCATTTACAGTGATGTTTACTGCTTCTATCTCTTCCTTAATGGACATTTAGCTCTCAGATGTTGCAATATGAACCAAAAGCTGTGGCTAAAGCTGTTCAGTATGCTTTCTACATGAACAGAGTTTCTCAAGGGTCTTACTAAAATAGAAGAGTTGGGTCCAAAAATGTCAATCAGCAAGTACTGCCTGAAATGCATCTCATTTAATGCACCAGCTAAAACCATACCCATTTTAATTTCTGTTGCTCTAGATCTTGTCAACATTTCATATTTTCAAAAATTCTAATATTTGTCACCGCATTTAGTGTGAACTAGAATCTCCATGTCTATTTTACCTAAATTTCCTATGGGAGTTGGATAGATGGCTCCATGGTGAAAAGGACTTGGTGCTCCTTCAAGGGACTGCAGTTCAGTTCTCAGCACCTAGGTTGTGTGCTTGGCTGGATTATCTCTCTAAAGACCTCTTGGGTTGACCACACAAATGCAATAACAGCTACAGAGTTTTGATGGTGGTCTTCTTTCTCAGTCACTAAAGTATGTTTTTCTATCACTATAAATTAATTTGTTTTCTACATGTTTTACATTTGAGATGACTTGAATATTTTCTTCTGTGTTATTAACAAACTGTGCAGGAGCATTACCTGCTATTTAGTTATTCTTTATTATCTAGTATAGAAGAAACAAGTCTGTTACATTTTAAAAAACAATCCTGAGAGCATGGACGGATTGTGAGCATTTGCTGTCCCTATGGAGTACCTGGGATTGGTTCTCAGTGCTCATGTGCAGGCTCACAACTGTATGTAACTCCAGTTCTAGGAGATCAAACAATCTCTTCTGGGATCCTTGAGCATGGGGCATACATGTGGTATACAGACATACATGTAAACAAACAAACATACACATCAAAATAAAAACCTTTAAAATATGCTTTCAGAAACGTTATCAATATATACTCAACAAAAACTGATATGTAACTGATGCTAAACTGCCACAACACTTTTTATAAATGAAGTTAAGTAAAACTTTAGGAGTAGCTCATCCATTTCCAAGAATATTTTATAAAGATCAATATTTTATATTTATAAGGTATTTAAACTCTCCTTCCATATATTTATGAATTCAGAGTTTTGAATATGCATGTTCATGGGACTAAAACTTCATCATCACATTGAATTTTCAGATTAGCATGCTACAGAGCATAATACAATATAAATGCAAATATTCTTTGAAATGCATTTCTTATTAGAAGAGGAAATGGTGAGGAAGCAGAAACATAAGAGGAGTGTCTATTTTTATGTTTACAATTCTTTTCCTTAATTTCATTTTTTTCTGATGTACTACTTTCACTGTGTTGCTTTTGGTAAGGCATGCCATTTTTCATTCTTTCACTTTATATCTCCATGTACATAATTTAGAAATGAACTTCTTACAGGCATCACATTACTATGCCTTGCATTTATAGCCACTCATTCAGCATTGTGGTTTGCATATGCAATGTCCTCAACAGGCTTATGTGTTTAGACCTTGGTCTTCAGCAGCTGGTACCATTTGGGATGTAGGACAACCTTTAGATCTGGACCTTGCTGGCAGTATAGGCCTTTAGAGTATGTCATTATGGTTATAGTCTAGTCTAATTCTGGCCATAGCTATCTGCCACCTGATCTACTGATATGTAAACAAGTCATCTCACAGACCTGTCATCACAGAAAATGCTCATTGCTATGCCTTCTCCATCATAATGAAGTACATCTCCTTAGACTATATGCCAGGATAAGTATCCCCTTCCTCTCTCTTACTGCTTCTTGTCAAGTTATTTGCTCATGTAGATGAGGAAAATAACTAACAGAGTAAAACAGTTTATATCTTTTTATTTATGGTACTGGGTCCATTTATATTTATTGTTATGAGAGATATATCATGAATGGTTCTTGTCATTCTATTAAATTCTTTGTTTATTTTGAATATTGACTGTTTTAGTCTTCCTGTCTTACGGTTCATCTTTGTGGCTTACTCTATGGGTCAGGTTTAATTCTTTTCTGTTTTTTTTTTTTTGTGTATCTTTTACTAGTGATATTTAAGTTAATTTTGTTGTAATAATCAAAATTATGTTTATTCTATTTTGGTTGTGAGACTGTCCTAAAAATCTTCTATAATGTTTTTCTGGTGGTGAGTTCTTTTAGGTATTGAATATCTTGAAAAGTCTATTTCTTCTTCATCTTCAATGGATGGCTTTGCTGGGTATAATATTCATTAGTTACAATTATCTTCTTTTAGATTTTGATATATGTCAATCTATTTCCTCCTGGTTTGTAATGTTCATGCTGATAAATATACTGTTAATCACCTAGTTATTGTGACTTGGCACTTCTGCAAGTTTAAGTTTTTTTCAGTTAACATATTTAACAGTTTGCCTATAATAAGCCAGAGTAAGACTTGTCTGGCCATGACTGTTTGAGGGAATTCTGAACCTCCTGTACAACCATGTGTTTCCCAATACTAGAAAAGTTTGTAGCTAAAATTGTGTTTTATTAATGTTTGTCCATGCATTTCATGTACTGAGTTCACAGTGTTGAGTTTGAATTCTGATTCTACTTCTGCTCAAATATGATCTTAAGTATCTGATTCTCATTATAATGTGAGACTAAACTTTAATTTACAAAGTTTTGTTATCAGGTTGCACAGGTAGACTGAAGGTTAAAAGTACAGAAAGACCTAACAGAGAGCCTAGAAATAATGTGATCAATGTATGATGAGCTGTAGCTATCCCTTACATATTTATCTCTTCTTTCAGCAAGCAAGAATAATAGATGCACAATGAAAAACTGCCTAAAGCCTTCTAGGAAAAAAAGAGGAGAATGTCTTTGGTGTCTCTGACTGTGGTGTCTCTGACTGTGGCACTAAACCATGGCAATTATTTAGCAAGCATATACTGAGTATGCTCTCTGTCCAGGGCACAGAAGTACAGGGTCACAACCTGTAATACATGAGAGGAGATCTGATATCTAACTCTAGGCCTTTGGAACTTAAAGAATTGAAAGTTGATAGATCTTTTGAGGTGATAATTATGATTTTATAGGCTTTACAGTCCTTTTCAACTCTATAACATGGTTCTTCTACTTTTATAGATGAGAAAATTCAAGCCCTAGTCTCTGTGTAGCATCACATCAAAACTGAGTTAAAGCCATTTACTCTAGGTCCTCTCTGAGAATCTTAGAAGGCAGCTCCTACCTCATAAGAGTGGTGGACCTTACCTGGGCAATATTACAATATTATTCCTTAGGGTCTTTAGGAGGAAAAGTCATGAGCACATGACAATGGCTTGGGTTGAATGTCTTGACTTTGCTGGATGGTCTGCTAAGGTAGTGGTGGGCCTCTCTGGAGTGAAGTTTGGTGAGTATCTGGTGAGATTCTTCATCACCATTATCAGGTTTTGTAGGTGTTTTGAGAATGTCCAAATAAACTCATAGTTTCAGAAAATTGTGTTCAAAATTCTTTAAAGGATAATAATCCAACCCATTTTGGGATGCTGACCTTCATAGAACATGATTATTTTATAACACACACATAACTTATGGAAATACATTTTTAAAAAACTCACAGCATGACTTTTTCATTAGTGTTCAGACTGTCTCCTCATATCAGGATGCCCATATTATGAGATACTGGCATACTCAACTGAGCAGATGTTAGTGGGATTTTGGTTGTGTATCATGGGAAAAAGTCTTGGAAAGCTCATGCTTATCCATCCATAAGTCATTTGCTGAGAGGCCATTCTGGGCCAGGAATCAGAAAAAAAGATTTACAGGAAAACAACATGGTCTCTGTGGTTGAGATTCCATGGGCTTGCAGAGAAGAAATAGACAATCAATTAAAATAACATAAATGTTAACTTGGAGAACATGGGATTAGAGTAATTGTAATTTAAGCAAATTCCTTGGGTGAGTCCTGAAAGGAGGCTATAATTTTAGCAGGAGAATTAGAAGTACTAAGATATCATATGTTTAAAAAATAGGGTAGAGTGTTTTATATAATTCAGAATAGTTAGGGAGCACTGAAATACTTTGTATATGTGTAGTGCATAGCTTATGGAAGAGTGGGGTGAGGAATGGATGAGGATACAAGACATAGCAAGACTATTTTATAAATAAACTTAAATTCAATCATGTTTGCCCAGTGTGATATAAACAGAGAGAAACTGCAAGTTTCATTGGTTCCATCTTGTAAACTGTTCCTCTGGTAAAGGGTACATGAGATCACTACTGCTTGTATATTTGATAAATTCATAGATTAGTGGCTTGGAGATGACTATATTACACCTCATAGAAGATAATTCTCCCAGGCTGCATGATGGCTTCCAAGGTACTATTCCAGAAACCTTCTCAGGGTCTTAGCAGGAAGTGGCAGAAAAGGAACATGAATGTGGGTTAATGGTTGGCCACAACAGCATCAGAGTTTAGCTAAGGTTTATATCGTGCTTGATCTCACAAGAATATTCTAGGTAAAAGAGAAACAAACCTAAACTTTCTAGGTAGTCAGCTTAAAAAAAAAAAAGGAATTTCTCCTCATTAAAATTTGGAGTAACGGAAGAAAGAACAAAAAACTGACAGGAGTTGTTATTGCCTAAGCTGTGTGGCTACTGGCCTATTGTACAACTTCTCCCTGGAATATCCTTAACTTGGGAGTCAGTGGCAACGAGTGACAGCTCAAAGGCACATGGAAGCAGGAGATAGGGAGTCCAACCACAGTAAGAGGGAAAGGAAGCTTTGGTTCTACAGCCTTTACTTTGAACTAGGGAATGGATAAGTTTAAGACAAAACTCATCAAAAATAAAGTTAGAATAGATACATGCTTTGGAGGGGTCAGAGGGAAGGCACGAAGATGACCAGACTTACATGATCAGAAGACATGACATATAGGACAAAAGTGTAGGCCAGCAACTTGAACATTAAACTTCTCAATCTCATTATAGGTATATTTTGGTAAGCATCTAGTCGATTAAGATAAAAATTATAATAGTACCTCATGGACTTACTTAATTGTGTACAAAACTACAATCAGATATTAGGACAGACTAAAAAAGTAAACCTACTTGTGATCAAAAGACATCAACTTCCAAACCCTATTTGATGAGCCCCAGCCTCCACACCCAAGGACACAAGATAATAATGCTTGATTGAAGATAACACAAGTTTATAGCATGTGATAGATCTGAATTCAGATGTGACCTCAAATCCTTTAATAAGTAAGAGATATTATTATAATGGTCATCACAACACTAGTTTGGAGCATTGCAGGAAAACCACACTGGTGCCATATTTGTTGGGTACATGAAGAACTGCTCTGAAGAGCAACTGAAGTCCCTACTCTCAATGGAGTTCTTACTGACCCAGCTGGGGAAAGAAAGCAGTCATGAGTTATTCATAAATTCAGTGCAGCTTTGGCAAGGAAAAAGCATATATGCTGTTGAGAATTCAGCTCAGTACTTCTAGGAGCCAGAAGAAGAGAGGGATGCCAAAGGTATGCCCCAGTGACATCCTAGTACTCAATGCATCAGAGTTGAATTAAGGAGAATCTTGGATTTAAAAAAAAAGCTTGAGAAGCAAATACTACTGTGAAAAAGTACAGCAGAACCATGCATCACTGACTAGACATAAAATCTAAAGTGAATGGCTAGATGAGGCAAGTGTTTAAAAACTCAGAAAAGTAAATATACCACATCTTCTGAATCCATTCCTCCGTTGAGGAACATCTGGGTTCTTTCCAGCTTATGGTTATTATAAATAAGGCTGCTATGAATATAGTGGAGCATGTGTCCTTATTGCATGCAGGTAAAGCCTCTGGGTATATGGCCAGGAGTGGTATAGCCAGATCCTCCAGGAGTGTCATGCCCAGTTTTCTGAGGAACCTCCAGACTGCTTTCCAGAGTGGTTGTAGCAGCTTGCAATCCCACCAGCAGTGGAGGAGTGTTCCTCTTTCTCCACATCCTCACCAACAACTGCTGTCTCCTGTGTTTTTGATCTTAGCCATTCTGACTGGTGTGAGATGGAATCTCAGGGTTGTTTTGATTTGCATTTCCCTAATGACTAAGGATGATGAACATCTCTTTAGGTGCTTCTCAGCCATTAGATATTCTTCAGGTGAGAACTCTTTGTTTAGCTCTGTACCCCATTTTTAATAGGGTTACTTGCCTCTCTGGAGTTTAACTTCTTGAGTTCTTTGTATATATTGGATATTAGCCCTCTGTCAGATGTAGGGTTGGTAAAGATCATTTCCCAGTTAGTTGGTTGCCGCTTTGTCTTTTTAACAGTGTCTTTTGCCTTGCAGAAACTTTGTAATTTCATGAGGTCCCATTTGTCAGTTCTTGATCTTAGAGCATAAGCTATTGGAGTTCTATTCAGGAAATTCTCCCCTGTGCCCATATGTTCAAGGTTCTTCCCTAGTTTCCTTTATATTAGTTTCAGTGTGTCTAGTTTTGTGTGGAGGTCCTTGGCCCAGAATAAATGTTTCCTAGAAATTGAGAGCTCACTGAAAGGGAAAGAGGGAAAGAGGGAGAGGGAAGGAGTAAAGCCTTGATGGAAACATCACATTCTGCTTAGCCACAGCATACCTGTAAACCCAGACACATATAGACCTGTCCTCTGGGCTGCAAATATTAATGGTGGTGTCAATGTGCCCTCCCACGTTATCTATAGCATTCAGGCTCAATATGAATTAACATAACACAGGAATCAAATCCCCAGTGTTCTTGGAAAGTGAAATAGAAGGGTTAGGACTGGGAAAGATTGGACCTCAAACTTCTACCTGTGTGTATAGACACAGAATACACAATATAGATGTGTATACATGTATGCTTATCAACACAATACATGTATGTGCACACATGCATTCAAATTCATACACCACTCATGAACAATTGCTTTACAAGTATTTTGAGTTTGGTTCTGGTGAAGAACTGGCAGTATATACATAATGACAGCGATTTCAAAACTGTGGTAACTTTTACCAAAGACAAGAGCCAGAAGTCCTGGTTACCTGTATCTGGTGCTATTGGTAGAAGAGAGTATGTATTTGGAAACTTTAGAGGAAAGTGCACAATCTTGCCAAAAAGGAACTTATAGTGAAGGAGATATTTAAAAGTTCACTGTCTCTGTATTAAAAGGTTGCTGTGACAGTTCCATTTAATTCTCCAGAAGCATGCCTCCATTTCTCTGAATGGTAAACTAAGGACACAGAACAAAATTATAACATACTCTACAATATTATGTCATCTATGGCATATATGCAGTATTTAAGGCAGGCAAAATGAACATGAACACACGTGTTCAAATCTTGATAATGTACATAGTATGGCTATAGTTGGGCACACTTCATTGTCTGTCTGTCACAGGAGTAATGTTTTTCCACTCATCATAACTAGATGAAATATGTAGATGATATAAAATAAAGGTTGTTGCAGTCTTCTCTGTGATGAGAAGCAATGTCTGGATGTAACAAGCTGATTCACATAAACAGCTTGTAAGAAACCTGGTATGGTAGCACATCCCTGTAATGCCAGTACTTGAGGAAATGAAAGAGGTCTAGGATTCAAGGCTAGCTTTAGTTACATACTGAATTCAAGATCAGCCTGGGCTATATGAAATTCCATCTCAAAAAAAAAAGCCACAAAACCATAATAGAACAAAAAAAAAAGAACAAAAATACATAAGCTTGGGGAGTTACTGGAACCCCCAGAAATCTAGGGAAGCAAGAACCCCTCCTGGCCAGTGGCAAAGGTTCTTTCCTGTCCCAGCCGGTGCCCTCAGCAGACCTTGGGCACTAGCTCTGCACCCAATCTAACACCCAAAGGAAGTTGGACTCCCAGAACTCTAACACGCCCAGGATCATAGAGGAAACTAGACTCCCAGGAGCTCTAACATGCCCAGGATCATAAGTGAGGAGGGCACATCTGCCCCAACACTGGGAGTAACTGGGATCCCCAGGAATCCAGGGATGCGGAATCTCTGCCCGGCCAGTAGCACGGCTTCCTTCCAGTCTGAGACAATCCCTGAGCAGACCTTGGGTGCTAGCTCCACGACAAGTCACACAACACCTATAGGAAGTTCGAATCCCAGGTGCTCTAACACACCCAGGATCATAGGATCATAGGATCACAGGATATCAGGAGCTTGGTCACACCAGGATTTCAGGATCTGAAAGGCAGCTTAACTCCCAGGAGTCCTTACACCCAGGTTCTCAGGATCACAGTATCACAGAGATAGGTGAACTCTAAGGAGTTCTCATAAAACCAAGATGACAGGAGGGACAGGCTCCAGTCAGAGACAGTTAGTGCAGGTAGCACTAGAGATAACCAGATGGCAAGAGGCAAGCACAATAACATAAGCAACATAAACCAAGGTTACTTGGCATCATCATAACCCAGTTCTTCCACCATTGCAAGTCCTGAATACCCCATCACACTGGAAAAGCAAGATTCATATTTAAAATCACTGCTCATGATGATGATAGAGGACTTTAAGAAGGACATAAATAACCTCTTAAAGAAATACAGGAGAACACAGTAAACAGATAGAATCACTTAAAGAAAAAACACAAAAATCCCTTAAAGAATTACAAGAAAACACAATCTAAGAGGTGAAAGAATTGAACAAAACCATACAAGATCTAAAAATGGAAGTAGAAACAATAAAGGAATCACAAAGGGTGACTACCCTGGAGATAGAAAACAAACAGAAAAGATCAGGAGTCATAGATGCAAACATCACCAACACAATACAAGAGATAGAAGAGAGAATCTCAGGTATAGAAGAACATTGATACAGCAGTCAACGAAAATGCAAAATAATAAAAAAAAAAGCTCCTAACCCAAAACATCCAGGATATTCAGGACACAATGAAAAGAACAAACCTAAGGATTATAGGTATAGAAAAGAGAGAAGACTCCCAACTTAAAGGACTAGTAAATTTCTTCAACAAAATTTTAGTAGAAAACTTCCCTAACCTAAAGAAAGGGATGGGAACATACAAGAATCCTATAAAACTCCAAATAGACTAAACCTGAAAAATCAAAAATATTGGAAAACCCACATACATGTGGAAACTGAATAATGAGTGCTTTACTCAATGATAACTTGGTCAAGGAAGAAATAATAAAGAAATTAAAGACTTTATAGAATGTAAGGAAAATGAAGGCACATCATATCAAAACTTATGGGACATAATGGAAGAAGTTCTAAGAGGAAAATTCATAGCTCTAAGTGCCACCAAAAAGAAACTGGAGAGAGCATACACTAGCAGCTTGACAGCATATTTGAAAGCTCTAGAACAAAAGGAAGCAAATACATCCAAGAGGAATAAACGGCAGGAAATAATCAAACTCAGGCCTGAAATCAACCAAGTAGAAACAAAATGAACTATACAAAGAATCAACCAAACCAGGAGCTGATACTTTGAGAAAATCAACAAGATAGATAAACTCTTAACCAGACTAATCAGAAGTCACAGAGACAGTATTCAAATTAATAAAATGAGAAATGAAAAGGGAAACATGACAACAGAAATGAGGAAATTAAAAAAAATATCAGATCCTACTACAAAAGCCTATACTCAACAAAACTGGAAAATTTGGATGAAACGGATAATTTTCTAGAAAAATACCAGGTACCAAAGTTAAACTAGGATCAGAAAAACCACATAAACACTCCCATAATTGCTAAAAAAATAAAAAAATAGCAGTAGTCATTAAAAGTCTCCCAACCAAAAATAGCCCAGGACTGGAGGGTTTTAGTACAGAATTCGATCAGACTTTCAAGGAAGACCTAATACCAATTCTCTTCAAACTATTCCACAAAATAGAAACAGAAGGAACAATACCAAATTTGTTCTATGAAGCCACAATTATGCTTATACCTAAACCACACAAAGACCAAAAAAAGAATGAAGTTCAGAACAATTTTCCTTATGAATATTGATGCAAAACTACTCAATAAAATTCTCACAAACCTAATCCAAGAACACATCAAAACAATTATCCAACATGATCTAGTAGGCTCTATCCCAGGAATGCTGGAATGGTTCAATATATGGAAATCCATCAACTTTATCCACTATATAAACAAACTCAAGAGGTCAAAGGGATACAAATTGGAAAGGAAGAAGTCAAACTATCACTATTTGCAGACGATATGATAGTATACTTAAGCGACCCAAAGAACTCCACCAGAGAACTCCTACAGCTGATAAACGACTTCAGCAAAGTGGCCGGATATAAAATCAACTCAAGCAAGTCAGAAGCCTTCCTATACTCAAAGGATAAGCAGGCTGAGAAAGAAGTAAGAGAAATAATACCCTTCACAATAGCCACAAACCATATTAAGTATCTTGGCGTGACTCTAACCAAACAAGTGAAAGATCTGTATGACAAGAACTTCAAGTCTCTGAAGAGAGAAATTGAAGAAGACCTCAGAAGATGGAAAAATCTGCCATGCTCATGGATTGGCAGGATTAATACAGTAAAAATGACCATCTTACCAAAAGTAATACACAGATTCAATGCAATCCCCATCAAAATCCCAACTCAATTCTTCATAGAGTTAGAAAGAGCAATTCAAAAATTCATCTGGAATAACAGAAAACCCAGAATAGCTAAAACTATTCTCAAGAGTAAAAGATCCTCTGGGGGAATCAGTATCCCGGACCTCAAGCTGTACTACAGAGCAATATTGTTAAAAACCGCATGGTATTGGTACAGTAACAGACATGTAGATCAATGGAACAGAATTGAAGACCCAGAAATGAATCCACACTCCTATGGTCACTTGATCTTTGACAAAGGAGCTAAAACCATCCAGTGGAAAAAAGATAGCCTCTTCAACAAATGGTGCTGGCTCAGCTGGAGGTCAAAATGCAGAAAATGCAAGTTGACCCATTCTTATCTCCTTGCACTAAGCTCAATTCTAAGTGGATCAAAGATCTCCACATAAAACCAGACACACTGAAACTAATAGAAGGGAAACTAGGAAAGAACCTTGAACATATGGGCACAGGGGAGAATTTCCTGAACAGAACTCCAATAGCTTATGCTCTAAGATCAAGAATAGACAAATGGGACCTCATTAAATTACAAAGTTTTTGCAAGGCAAAAGACACTGTCAAAAAAACAAAGCGGCAACCAACTAACTGGGAAATGATCTTTACCAACCTTACATCCGACAGAGGGCTAATATCCAATATGTACAAAGAACTCAAGAAGTTAAACTCCAGAGAGGCAAGTAACCCTATTAAAAAATGGGGTACAGAGCTAAACAAAGAGTTCTCACCTGAAGAATATCTAATGGCTGAGAAGCACCTAAAGAGATGTTCATCATCCTTAGTCATTAGGGAAATGCAAATCAAAACAACCCTGAGATTCCATCTCACACCAGTCAGGATGGCTAAGATCAAAAACACAGGAGACAGCAGTTGTTGGCGAGGATGTGGAGAAAGAGGAACACTCCTCCACTGCTGGTGGAATTGCAAGCTGTTACAACCACTCTGGAAAGCAGTCTGGCGGTTCCTCAGAAAACTGGGCATGACACTCCCGGAGGATCCGGCTATACCCCTCCTGGGCATATACCCAGAGGCTTTACCTGCATGCAATAAGGACACATGCTCCACTATGTTCATAGCAGCCTTATTTATAATAGCCAGAAGCTGGAAAGAACCCAGATGTCCCTCAACGGAGGAATGGATTCAGAAGATGTGGTATATCTACACAATGGAATACTACTCTGCAATTAAAAACAATGAATTCACGAAATTCCTAGGCAAATAGCCAGATCTGGAAAATATCATCCTTAGTGAGGTAACCCAATCACAAAAGAACACACATGGTATGCAGTCACTGATAAGGGGATATTGACCCAGAATCTCAGAATACCCTAGACACAATCCACATATCAATAGATTTCTAAGAAGATGGAAGGAGAGACCCCTGGTCCTGGAAAGACTGGATGTAGGGGAATGCCAGGACAGAGAAACGAGAAGGGGTTGAATGGAGAAAAGAGGGAGGGAAGGGGGCTTATGGGACTTTCGGGGAGGGAGGAAACGGGAAAGGGGAAATGATTTGGAATGTAAATTAAAAAAAATAAAATAAAATAAATAATAAAAAAAATCACATGATCATCTCATTAAATGCTGAGAAAGCATTTGACAAAATTCAATACCCCTTCCTGATAAAAGTCTTGGAAAGATCAGCAATCAGGGCCCATACCTAAACATAGTAAAAGCAATTTACAGCAAACAAGTAGCCAAACTAAATGGAGAGAAACTTGAAGCAATCCTATTAAAATCAGGGACTAGACAAGGCTGCCCACTCTCTCCCTACCTGTTCAATATAGTACTCAAAGTTCTAGCCAGAGCAATTAGCCAACAAAGGAGGAGGTCAAAGGGATACAACCTGAAAAAGAAGAAGTCAATATATCACTATTTGCAGATGATATGATAATATACTTAAGGGACTCCCAAAATTCCACCAGAGAATCCCTATAGCTGATAAACAACTTCAGCAAAGTAGTTGGACATAAAATAACTCAAACAAATCAGTAGCCATCCTCTACTCAAAGGATAAACAGGCTGAGAGAGAAATTAGGGAAATGACACCATTCACAATAGTCACAAATAATAAAAAATACATTGGTGTGGCTCTAACCAAACAAGTGAAAGATCTGTATGACAAGAACTTCAAGTCTCTGAAGAAAGAAATTAAAGAGGATCTCAGAAGATGGAAAAATCTCCCATGCCCATGGATTGGCAGGGTTAATATAGTAAAAATGACCATCTTGTCAAAAGCAATCTACAGATGCAATGCAATCCCCATCAAAACCCCAACTAAATTCTTCATAGAGTTAGAAAGAGCAATTTGTAAATTCATTTGGAATAAAAAAAGACCCAGGATAGCAACAACTATTCTCAACAATATAAGAACTTGTAGGGGAAATCACCATCCCTGAACTCAAGCTGTACTACAGAGCAAGAGTGATAAAAACTACATGTTATTGGTACAGAGACAGGCAGGAAGATCAATAGAATAAAATTGAAGTATCAGAAATGAACCCACACACCTAAGGTCACTTGATATTTGACAAAGGAGCTAAACCCATCCAATGGAAAAAAAAGACAGCATTTTTAGCAAATGGTGAAGGTTCAACTGGTGATCAGCATGTAGAAGAATGCAAATCATCCATTCTTATCCCCTTTTACAATGCTCAAATGTAAATGGATCAAAGACTTCCACATAAAACTAATAGTAGAGAAAGAGCCTCAAATACATGCACACAGGTGAAAAGTTCCTGAACAAAAAAACAATGGCTTATGCTCTAAGATCAAGTGAGACCTCATAAAATTGCAAACCTTCTGTGAGGCAAAGTACACTGTCAATAGGACAAAATGGCAAACAACAGATTGGGAAAAGATCTTTACCAATCTTACATCCAATAGAGGGCTAATATCCAATATATACAAAGAACTCAAGAAATTAGACGCCAGACAATCAAATAACACTATTAAAAATGAGGTACAGAGCTAAACAGTTCTCAACTGAGGAACCCTGAATGGTTGAGAACCACCTAAAGAGATGTTCAGCATCCTTAGTTATCAAGGAAATGCAAATCAAACAACACTGAGATTCCACCTCACACCAGTCACAATGGCTAAGATCAAAAACTCAGGGGACAGCAAATGCTGGTGAAGATGTGAAGAAAGAGGAACATCCTCCATTATTGGAGGAATTGTAAGCCGGTACAACCACTCTTGAAATCAATCTGGGGATTCCTCAGAAAATTGAACATAGTATTACCTGAGGACCCAGCTATACCACTCCTGGGCATATATCCAAAAAATCCTCTAACATATAACAAGGACACACACTCCACTTTGTTCACAGCAGCCTTATCTATAATAGCTAGAAGCTGGTAACAACCCAAATGTCCTTCAGCAGAGTAATGGATACAGAAAATGTGGTACAGTTACACAGTTGAGTACTACACAGCTGTTAAAAACAATGACTTCATGAAATTCTCAGGCAAATGGATGGAATTAGAAAATATCATCTTGAGTGAGGTAACCCAGTCATAAAACAACACACATGGTATATACTCACTGATAAGTAGATATTAGCCCAGAAGCTCAGAACACCCAAGACACAATTCACAGACCACATGAAGCTCAAGACGAAGGAAGACCAAAATATGATGCTTCAGTCCTTCTTAGAAGGGGAAGCAAAATACTCATGGGAGCAAATATGGAGACAAAGTGTGGAGCAGAGACTGAAGTAAAGGCCATCCGGAGACTGCCCTACCTGGCAATCCATCCCATACACTGTCACCAAACTCAGATACTCTTCTGGATACCAAGATGTGCTTGCTGACAGGAGCCTGATATGGCAGTCTCCTGAGATGCTCTGCCAGAGCCTGACATACACAGAAGTGGATGCTTGCAGCCAACCATTGAACTAAGCACAGGTCCCCAATGGAGGACTTCGAAAAAGGACTAAAAGAGCTGAAGTGGTTTGCAAACCCATAGGAAGAACAACAATATCAACCCCCCAGAGCTCCCGGGGTCTAAACCACCAACCAAAGAGTACACATAGAGGGACCCATGGCTCCATCCGTATATGTAGCAGAGGATGGCTTTGTTGGGCATCAGTGGGAGGAGAGGCCCTTGATCCTGTGAAGTATAGATGCCTCAGTTTAGGGGAATGTGAGGTGAGGATGAGGAAGTGTGAGTGTGTGGGTGGGTGGGGGGCACACCCTCACAGAAGCAGGATGAGTGGAAAGGGTTAGGGGTTCCTTGGGGGGAATTTGGGAAAGGGGATAACATTTGAAATGTAAATAATTAAAATATCCAATTAAAATACATAAGTTTATAAATTTTGTGATTTAAACTTCAAATAACAAGCATAAATTCAAAGGACAAACATCTACCAGAGCAATTTGCTAATGTGAGCCCACACGTCTGCAAATAGTTTTTGTTAAAGCAAAGCAATAGATAAATGTCTATTAAATTTAAAACTAAGAAAAGCAAAATCAAAAATTTTTCTTCCAAGGTAAGGTGTTTGAGATATCTTTATCAGTAAGAAATACCACTGTCACCTGCATATATATGCATACAGTTGAACCATGGACATCACCAGTTGTATTTAAAGTATTTTAATGCTAGGTCATTATTTCATGAAAATGCTTCTATACATACCATAAACTGTTACAATTAATAAATAGTCTCATGTCAGTATGGACAATAGCTTCACCATAACATAAAGAGAGTACCTATGTGTTGTATCCACTAGACCACACATTGTGGGAAGCAAACTGCTTATATAAAGGCCAGAAAACAGGAGTTACTAAACCATCAACCAAAGAGAATACATGGAGGGACCCCTGGCTCCAGATACATATTTAGCAGAGGATGGCCTTATCTGGCATCAATGGGAGGGAAGGCCCTTGGTCCTGTGGAAGCTTGATGCCCCAGCAAAGGGGGATGAGGGAGTAGTGAGGCAGGAGTGGGTGAGTAGGTGAGTGGGTGGAGGAGCACCCTCATAGAGGCAAAGGGGAGAAGAAGGATGGGATAGGAGGTTTGTAGAGGGATATCTGGGAAGGGGAATATCATTTGAAATATAAACAAATAAAATAATTAATAAAAAAAGAAAAGAAACTAAGCATGAATGTAGCTCTCAGTTCTGGTCCTCTGAAACACAGTTTGTGGTACAGAACATAAATATGTTTTAAAGGAAAAAAAAACCTATCTGAAAACTCATTGTGGACATAGTATATACAGAATTTGAAAATAAAATAGCTTAACTAAATCTTCTAACAATTTTATTAGCTAAAGAGTACTGAATGAATGCTTATAAGAATCTACTGTAAGCAGAGATAAGTAGGACAAAGCTGTATTTTAGAAGCAGAGTGTACTGACTGGTTTTGTGTGTCAACTTGGCACAGGCTGAAGTTATCACAGAGAACGGAGCTTCAGTTGGGGAAGTGCCTCCATGAGATCCAGCTGTGGGACATTTTCTCAATTAGTGATCAAGGGAAGAGGGCCCCTTGTGGGTGGTACCATCTCTGGGATGATAGTCTTGGGTTCTATAAGAAAGTAAGCTGAGCAAGT
Organism: Tokudaia tokunoshimensis; assembly: GCA_036184795.1. NCBI lineage: Eukaryota > Metazoa > Chordata > Mammalia > Rodentia > Muridae > Tokudaia > Tokudaia tokunoshimensis. The sequence goes on along the minus strand of BTHU01000001.1, from coordinate 25,892,366 downwards.
CAGGGGAAGCAAGCCAGTAAGAAACATCCCTCCATGGCATCTGCATCAGCTCCTGCTTCCTGACCTGCTTGAGTTACAGTCCTGACTTCCTTAGGTGATGAACAGCAGTGAGGAAGTATAAACTGAATTAACCCTTTCCTCCCCAACTTGCTTCTTGGTCATGTTATTTGTGCAGGAATAGAAACCCTAAGACACAAAGCAAGTGTTCAGTCCACAAGAATAAAAAGATACAAGCAAGAACTGTCCAAACTTATTGAAACTACAGAGATTATAAAATGGAATTGCTGGGAATTATTGGTCTAGATGTTTATAAACATTTTAAGGAAACAAGATACTAAAACAGAAAACTTTCACAAATCAGATGCTCCTGAATGCAAGCTGTGGGATGGGAGGGGCATAGGAAAGACACTCCAATGATCCAGCACCGACAGAGAGCTGAGAAATAACACAAGGTTATTATTAAATTCGCTGTTATAGTGAAACCCACTGGGGCATAAGAAACAATGATCTGGGCAAATGAGATCTCAGGTTTTATAAGGTGAGGAAAGCACCACATTCTTTCCAAGACTCTGTATATAATCAAGACACTATGAAAAGGAAAAAAAAAAGATTTTTACCTCATCCTGAATGTATAGTACCTAGTTAGTCACCTTTCAGATAATGCTGTTATAAACTCTTATCACATCAAATCTGAGGTATAGCTTATAGAACTTGCATGATCCACCCTCTTCTTTCAGCTCCAATCTACTTGCATGTTCTCCTGAGGAATGTAACCCTCAATATTAAAAGCAGGTAAATTCTCAAAAGTGTCAATAATCCAGGCCAAGACACAGCTTTTCAGTTCTAAAGTCAGCCTCACATTTTTATTATGAAATCCTGTTGGATAATATTGGCTACCCTATAGGGTTAACAATTGTAAGGATACCAATATACTCCTCACTGGGAAAGTTGCACTCAAAGACCTTCAGTACTATAGGAGAATGCCATCTTATCTTGAAAATATCCCTGGTACTGTTTATCTTCAAGAACCATAAGAGAGACAAAATGGGCAGACTGCTGTCACTCCACATCTGTGATATTTCTCAGTTTTACAACCAATGTAGAGGATTCTCCTTAAGCTTTCACAAGTCATGGTGATGATTTTGAACTCTGGGGTAGGAATGGCTGGACATCACAGTAAATGGACTTGCTTTTCAGTTAAAGTCAAGCAGAAATTTCATAAGAAGAGGAGGAAGAGTTTGTTCAGAGAGGATGAAAAATTTTTCAAAACATAGAAAACAACACTGCATGCTATTGTACACAGATGGCAAGAGGACTGAAGAATACATAAAGGACATACATGATTAGGTTAAACCATTTGTTTAAAACTGCTATTGATATAGATATGGTCAGGGGGATTTAAAAGACCAATCAAATAGACTAGACCATTGCTTATCCTTAGGGAAAAAACAAGATGTCAGGTTCTTACCTGATAGCATTGGTAAAATAAGCTATTCATTCATTAGACAACTTAAAAAATACAAACTGGTATAAAATTCAGAAAAAGTGACATTCTAAGTTTAGGATGCTGTATAAGAGATGATTTTGAAGTAGTACACAGAAACAAACTGTGGGCAAAAGAAAGAACATTAGCACATTCCAAAACATACAATGGAGAAGGAATAAGGGACAAGAGATTGACATTCAAGAGTGCAACTAAAAAATTCTATTCAACACTGAAAAATGTCAATGTTATAATAGAAATGTGAACAGGAAATAGTAATGGGAGGAAAAGAGATAAACAGTGAATAGATAAAATATGCTCACCCTCCCCATCAGTCAGAGTAATTCAGAAAAACAAAGTATTAGTAAAATCTATGGAAGACTGGCTCTCACACAGTGCTTCAAATGAGAAAACCTTCCTGGACACTAATTTGCTATTATCTGAGAAAGATGGGTATAGCCATCACTTCTTATGTGATAATGTCCCCCTTGGCATCTACCCTGAAGAAACTCCCACAATAAATATACATGGAGACTCCTATGAGGAAATTGATTGCAGAATTGCCTAAAAGCTAAAAAATAGAAATAACCTATATGCTAACTGGCAGAAATTGGAAACACAACAATACTGTCTTGATAATTATAATTATATACTTAAATTATATAATTATATATATATAGTGTGTGTATATATACATATAAATGTATATATATATATATATATATATATATATATATATATATAATAGGAGTACATCTATACATAGATGAATCTTGATGTATATTAGGAGTAAAGATTAAATGACAGGATGTGAACTTGTTCATTTTTCAAAGTATATAATGTATTTTTATGAGCCTCAAAAATCATCAAACTATGAAGTGTTTATGTGTGTATGTTTGTGTATGTTAAAACAATACACACATATACATATATATGCTTTAATATTATAGTTTTATGTACATTCTTAGTGTGTATGTGTATGTGTGTGTGCTTGTGCATGTGTATATGTTTACATGCACATGTCGTGGTTCACATGTGAAAGTCAGAGGACAACTTTTCCAAGTCAGTTCTTCTATCCTTCCATCCTGTGGGTTCCTGGGCTTGAATTTAGATTGGCAAGTTTAATTGTAAGCAGCTTTACCTGCTAAACCACCTTATGGCCAGAGCCTACATAAGTGTGCATATGTATATAGTTTGTATATGTATAGATATATATGTGTGTATATGTGTGTGTATGTGTGTGTGTGTAATTGAAGGAAGTAACAACTAAAACTGATAAAGATTTATGTGTGAAGGTAGACCAAAATGGAAGTAGAATCAGTACACTGACTATAAAATTATTAATGATAAGAAATATGTCTTTTTAACTAGTAATAGTTTATACATGTACATTCATTTCATATGTCTCAAAGTGTATTTTATTCATTGAAATGCCCAAGCATATAGATAATATATTGTAGTTTTAAAACAGTAGGGTATTAAAACATATTTTATAAAATTCAATAGTAATTCCAAGTCATGTTGGCTATTTTTATATCAACTTGACATGAGCTGAAGTCATCTGAGAGGAGGGAACCTCAATTTAGAAAAAAATCACCATAAGATCTGGCTGTAGGCAATCCTGTAAGGCATTTTCTTATTTAGCGATTGATGGAGGAAGGCCCAGAGCATTGTGCTGATACCATTCCTGGGCTGGTGGTCCTACGTTCAATAAAAAAGTACACTGAGCTAGCCATGAGGAGCAAGGTGGAAAGCAACATCCTCCATGGCCTCTCCATCGGCTCCTGTCTCCAGTCTAGGTTCTTGCCTTGTGTGAGTTCCTAATCTCAGTGTTTCTGATGATTAAGCATTATATAGAACTCTAAGCAGAATAGACTTTTTTCTCCCCAAGTTGCTTTGGTCATGGTATTTCAGCACAGCAATAGAAACCCTAACTAAGACACAAGTAAAACTGTACAAAATTTAACAATGAAATTACTACTTAGTTACAATAATTTCACCTGTTACAATATCAGCAACAACAGCAATAATGGATAAGGAATAAGTTATCAGAAGAACAGGGGGGAAAGACAACTGTCCCTGATAATTTTTTTCATTGTCAAATTGACACAGTGTAGAACTCAATTAGAGACTGTCTAAATTAGATTGGCCTCTAGACATATTATGTGGAGCTTTTTCTTCAGTTAATTGAGGTGGAAAGATCCATCATGAAAGTGATGAAAACATGTTAGGGGCTGGGCTCCTGGCAGGATGGAAAGGAAGTGTGAACTGAGCTCTTGCATGCATGCATTAATTCATTGCTCTCTCCTCTTGATTATGGTTATAACATGATTAGCTGTTTCAAATTTCTGATGCCTTAAATGGCCCACAGTTCACAATGCTATACTGTATCCTGTGATTGTAAGTTGAATGAATCATTTCTTCCTTGCATTGCTCTTATTGGGATACTTATCGTAGTAAGAGGAACAGAGGCACCATCACTACCATTAATATCTAGCAGATGTTTAGTTCTAAGTGGAAAAAAACTCTATATTATGTTCCTCCATTCAAGGCTCAGGTATCAGAAGATGATACAGAAAGATTATAAGAGCGAGAGGTAATGGACATTCACTTTGCTGGACATGACAGGGCCATTGCATATATGAATTTAGTGGCCAGGATTGGTTTCATAAAACTTGAGCCAGATAAAAACCAGTCAAAATTCTATCATGGATAGAAGAAAGAATCATGAAGCTATGCCCCTAGCTGAGGGCCTATTGGTAGTTCCTCACCATCCCCGGGATGTGATCCCATAGAGACTACCCATGCTCTAGTAGATGTTCCTATACTTGTCTCCATGAAGACAGTACTGGGTAGGGTTTAGGGGGTTTAAATACAAAGGCCTAGAAGTAGGGACAGAAAATGGTAGTAAAACCTGGTGAGAAATTTGAGGGGATGGATCAGTAAAAACAAAATAAAACAAAATCAAATGACAAAATTTAAAGTATTAAAACATTTTAATTTTTCCTAAGAAATATTAATGTACATCATTTTTTAATGAAATTATTTTAATGACTTTATTGGAAATATGCTCCTCATTATGGGATCACAGCTCTTAAGTACTAAGAAATAGTTATTTAGAATATTTACAAAATCATAACCATTACAGCATTACTTGTAACTGAGAATATAAAACCTGAATGTCTTAACTAAATTTTGGTTCATTCAGATAGTTACCTTAGTGAAAAATATTTAGTACTATTAAAATAAGTGAATCTGTTGATTTGCAATATATACTTGATATACTGACAAAATTTTCCCTTCCCTTCCCTGTCTCTGTCTCTGTCTCTGTCTCTCTCTCTCTCTCTCTCTCTGTGTGTGTGTGTGTGTGTGTGTTATATGCATATGTGTACATAGTGTGCTCACCCACATTTGCATGTGTGGAAGACCCCAATCACTGCTGGCATCTTCCTCTGTCAATGTTGCATATCATTGTCTGAGGTAGGTGTCTCCCTGGACCTAGAACGGTCCTGTCCAGCTAGACTGGTGACCAGCAGACTCTGAATTTCCTTTGGTCTCTATTTGTTCTGTACTGGGGCTACACAAGAGTTAGGGATCAAAACATTTTTTATGTGAGTATGGGAATTTACCCACTGAGGAATCTCCTGACTCCCAAACTGACACTTTATATTTAAAAGCAGTTAACAATTGGCAATTGTATATAGTAGCTATTTAATATATAATCCTATGTCTCTATACACATACATATGTTTTTATATCTCCTGCTAGAAACAATGTACATACAGATATACACCACATGCATAAGCACAAATATACACACAAACACATTTAACATGTGTCTTAATCATGGTTCTATGCTTGGAAGAGACACCATGACCAAAGGCCAGTCTTATAAAATAAGCATTTACTTGGGGGCTGGCTTACAGTTCAGAGATTTTAGTCCATTATCATCATGACAAAAAGCATGGTGGCATGCCGGCAGACACTGGAGCAGTATTGAGGGCTCCATTATGATTCATCAACAGAGAAAGAAACCCTGGGCTTGGCAGGAGCTTTGGAAACCTCAAAGCCCAGCTCTAGTGACACATTTCTTCCAACAAGGCCATTCTTCTCAATCCTTCTAATCCTTTTGAATAGTGCCACTCCCCCAGGACTAATATTCAAGCATGTCAGCCTATGAGATATATTCTTATTCAAAGAACAACACCATGGGTGTTCCTTAGTTGGTGAAACAATACATTTTATTTTCCTTACTGCGGTGTGTATTATTTTAACTTGCTGATCATAACTATATTTTGTTTTAAGAAAAAAATGGTGGTGGGTTCTTCATAGATAAGTTTCATAGAAAACTATGAGAAACTCAAAAATTTATATAAAAAATAAGCCACCGCTAAAATCTTCCCCTTAAATGCAATTGTATATGATAGTTGCTATTTTCATTTATATGCATTTCTAATAAGGGCATATGCCATATATATAATAAATATAACATATGTGTGTACTCGCTAATTTTATTTTCTCTGCTGCCTTATATTGGAACTACCAAAAATAGTAACTATGCAGTATTCCACTGTTTGCCTGATTTTACTTACATATGTCCCATGCTAAATACCTGGCTACTTCCATTTGTCCATTTTGACTAATTAAACAGCTCAATGTATATTTTATATAAAAATATATGACTGTAATTTAAAATATTTCCTAGGAAACAATCTTTATATTTGACTGATTCCAAAGTACAAAGATTTTTTTAAATCTTGATGCAACAATTGAATAATAATATCACTATTATGAGTAATATAGTGTTGTTGTTTGTTAGAGTATTACTAAGTAGTCCTAGCTGGACTGGAACTTACTATTCAGCCCAAGTTGAATTTGAAATTATGGTGATCCTTCTACCTCAGCCTCTCAAGTGATAGGATTGTTGGCACAAACCACCAGGCCTGGCTAATAAAGGTATTTTCATTACAAATTGTCTGTATACTTGCAAGCTAAATAATGCAAAGTTAACACAATAATGCCTCTTCCCCAGATACAAACACCATTGTACTTGGTAGACCTAAACTCAGTAGGTAATCATGAGTAGCTCTAACAGCTCATTCAAGTAGCTTGTTAAATGTGTTCTTTACAGGAAGTATATGTTGATCTAGTCTTCAAACAACAATATTCTGTTTCTCTTGGGAGCTGGTGTATAAAGGACCGTGATCAGAACATGCTAGGGTTGCCTTTCTAACTACACACGTGATGAAGTGATTTAATTGGTCTCCAAGTAATTCAGTCTAAATTAGAATGTTAATTTATTCTGGAGTAGGGTGGAGTTAAGACAGGGTTTCTCAAATTGACTTCAAACTCAGAGAGGTCAACCTGCTTCTGCCTCCTCCCTAGTGAGTGCTGGGATTAAAGGCACATGCCAACACACTCAGCATGAATTCTTAAATAGTAACAAAAAGTGGTTTTATTTTTGAGGTGGTTTGGATGAGAATGTCCCCCAAAGGCTCATATACTTGACTATTTGGTCTTCAGTTTCTGTAACTGTTTGGGAATGGTTATGAGGTATCTTACTGGAATTGGTGCATCACTAGGGGCAAGCATTGAGTTTTTAAAAGGCTAGTGCAATTCCCAGTACACTCGCTCTACCTCACTCCCTCCCTACCCCAACATATGACCTCTCAGTTATTCCTGCTACCATGCCTTTGCTTGCCCCTCCTCCCATCATGGACTCTAACACTAAAACCACAACCCCAATTAAACACTTCCTCCTCTAAGGTGCCTTGGTCATGTGTTTTTTCACAGCGATAGAAAAATAACTAATACACAACTTGGTACTAGGAGTGGAAGAACCTGGTTATTGTTCTGTGGGAACAAAGAACATCCGGGGTTTTGCTATTACAGTTTCCCAATATCATTAGTGGGAAGCATTGATGGGTACTCTTAGGCTACCTACATGGACTATGGGGGCCAAGTTCTAATAATAGTAGAGTCGTTCACACTTTAGTGAGCATGTTCCATCCATCCATGAGATGAATTATTTTGTTGTTGTTTAAAGGTTATGTGACAATTTTGTTTTGTTTTCATTACAGTGATAAGCCTTTAAGAACCCCAGGTTCCTCAGGTAAAGACACACTGCACTATCCTTCAGCAATAAATTATTTCCAAGCAATATCTTCTACACAAGAAATATTAAATTCTTACGATACCATTCCTCAAGCTGGTAGCTCCAGACCCTTGGGGGCTGCTTGGACATAGTCTAAAGAAAATGGCCTTTTCATTTCCTGTTCACTGCAGGATTTTGACAGTTACTTTCAGATTGGATGACTTCATGCAGACTTGGTTTCTTCTCTGTACAGTCTGCTAGTTAGTTTGAACTCCCTGCACGGAAGTCATTGCCAAAAGGGTAACATAGTACAGGGGACATCTGTCACTCCAGCTGATAGACATCCAATGTCCTTCCCTACCTTGGGGAATGTGATACTACTCATATTTGTTGATAATAGATATTACCTGCACCAATATGGTGGTACTCAGATTCAAAAGGTTTAAATATGTTCTCATAGTGGTCTGAGAGCATGAAGCCTATGAGAGGTAATTGTTGACAGCTGTTCCACCATCCACTGGGGTAACAAATGTTTAACAACAGTGGAACTGGGATAGCTTCTTACCTAAAAGGCCATTCCTTAGTGTTAACTACTCTGGTTTCTGTTAAAAATCAACTCTTAATCTCTTTGTTAATCCTGTGAACTACTTAATACATATCTGATAAACTCCGGTTTTGCTTAAATTTAACAAAATGGATTTCTTTTGTTCTTCAAAATGAATATGGTGGACTAGTCAACAAAGCACATGGAGAGACCCTGCTTCCTGTGGTCACTCAAGTTGGAAATGGTCGAAATCAGAATCAAGTCATCTCTGCCCTATTCCTCTGAGGGTCTGTGAATAGGAGCTATCTTGCTTCCAGACAAGTTAACTGTCTTTCTCTTTTCCCTCCCCTCTCTGTGTTCTTGTTCTCTCTCTGTCTCTGTCTGTCTGTCTCTCCCTGTCTCTGTCTCTCTCTGTCTCTCTCTTTCACACACACACACACACACACACACACACACACACACACACACACACACACACAATGTAGAGAAAATCAGATACTATTTGGAATATTAGAAGTATTCCCTGGATTAACAGACAATGTTCACACAGTCTGTAGCATATGTAAAACTGTTAATGTCCACCAGGCAGAGCAATCTCAAAGCTACCCCTGTGCACTAAGAGGGTGTCTACCAGGTCTTTGAAGAAAGCTATGCTATATTTCCACTTTAATGCAAATCTTTCATTACTCCTTTAGTTGTGAACATCAATCATGCTTGAAGATCACTATTAAGTCAGGTAGTGATTTTTACCTGTCTCTATTAAAGATCCTTTTGCTCTAACCTTCTTACTAGAGAATTAACCTCATAGATGCTTTATCATGCTTACCATTCATCCCTGAGCTCAGTGGTCACTAGGCCATGTGTGACTTAGAGATGATAAACCATGTGTTCAGTCCTTTCCTAGAACTGCCTTCTTGAGCTTGCTCTTTGGCAGACAGGTTTTATCAGGAAGACATTCACTTTGGGGTCTCTAATATAGTATTCTATACTATGAGACTCTACTGATTGATTACTTATTATGTACTAAGCAGACTATGCTCTTGTGCTACATCCCACATATTTACAAAAGACTTTGGAGGAAGTCTCTATAAATTCCCAACTCATTGATAAATAAACTGATTCTAACTGACAATTGATTTGGCCAAGAAAATATAAATGAATGGAAATGAATCTATGATTAAGAAATTAAAGGCAAAACAGTAAAACTTAGTTTAAGGGGTATTTTCCCCAGACATTCTGGTTTGCTTATTTGACAAATATATAAAAACACTAAAGACAGGCTATGAGGCATGTGAGAGGGATAAATACCAGGGTGTTTCCATAACCTGGATTCTTTCATTCCCCAGTATGATTAGCTGGCTTCATTCTCATATTGCTGATCAGTTTATGGTGGGTCATAACAGGCTCCCTTCCAGAGACCAAGCATGAGCTAAATCTACACGGATTGTGAAACCCTGTTAGTTTCAAATAGCCAAGTGAGGTAGGAAGAATTTTTAGGTCAAAGAAGGAAACTATGCTCAGGAGTTTTTATCAGAGAAGTGTAACAATTTAGCACACCCATGGCCAGAATTGTCAAGCTAAATGGACAGCCTAATAGCTCCACTTACGAATGGATCTATCTGAGTGACAGACAGTCTGATTCCACCCAGGCAGAGTAATTGTCCTTTCTCCCTTCTCCTGTATGGGCAGGTCCTGCTGCCAATAAATTTCAACCCACTGATTTGCATTTTCATCTGAATGAGGTCAGGGAGGCAGTAGGTAGAAGACCAATGCAGACTTCCTTGTGGAACAGTTGAAACTGCTCCTGGAGTTACCACGGCTTTAAGCTTTGCTGATTCCCATGCTAGAAACAAAAGCATCAGTAATCCTCTCATTTTACCTTAGGAAGTGAAGGGATAATTGCAGTTATATGGGGATCATCTATTAGACATATGCTCTATTCCAAAAACTCCTATAAGCACCTAAATAAACTTGAGAGAACTCAAAAAAGAACAGGAGGGATTTTAAGTAAGAAGTTTTCTGATTGATTATATTGTTCAAATATTAGTTCTAAATTATTCTGCACAGGACAGAAGAAGCTTGGGAAGGACAAGGATGAGCATGGCACACATATCTTTGTCATTATTCTATTGCTATGAAGGGCACCATGATCAAGGCAAGTCTTTCAAAAGAAAGCATTTGATTGGGGATTTGCTTACAGCTTCAGATGGTTAGTTCATCATAATCATGGTTGGAGAATAGTGTCAGGTAAGCAAGCACAGTGCAGGAGAAGAAGCTGAGAGCTGTATTCTGATCCGCAGGCAGCTTGCAGAGACAGACACTGGCCCTGGAGTGAGCATTTGAAACCTCAAAGCCTACGTCTAATGACACATGTTTTCCAACAACGCCAAGGCTTCTTCAACAAGACCACATATCCTCCAACAAGACCATACCTTCTATTCCCTTTGAAGTACTTTATCAACTGGAGAATAAGCATACAAATATATGAGTCTGTGGGGGACATTTTCTTTCTTTCTTTTCTTTTTCTTCCTTTTTTTTCTTGAAAGCACTTTTAGTAACTTTACTTTGGCTTCCATGTCTGTCATGGTGTGAAAAGATGTAATTCTAGGTTCTTAAATAATCTTCTTGATGTTATGACAAATCCAACATTTTGACCAATAGTCTATTAATTCATTTCCACAAACATGTTTCAAATCATACTGTTCATCATCAACTGTGATGGTTGCTATTACTACTCTTTAAATATATCATGTGTATTTGTTTTTTCTGATATTAACTGGGAAGGTTTGCTCCTAAGGCTGGTAATGCATGGACTCTAGCACAATTGTTAAACAAAAAGTTTTCATTAAATCTTCTAAATGGAACATTCCACTGAGGAAATCAAGTTTGACTTGCTTGTTGCCTCCTCACTTGGAAGCCACTTTCAGAAATTTATGCTTTCCCGTCTAAAGGTCTGGAAACTTTTAAATAAGATCATCTATTCCACAGTAACTCCAGCTCCTGGTATAATTCAGTTTCTGTCACGTGGAAAGTAAACACAATTAATTGATCACTAATTATTAGTTTCAATGACTAATCCAAATCTACCTAGTACATTCCAAACAGAGAACTGGTCTATCATACTGTTGTGAACTCTTTGGATATCACATAGAATACTCTGGTTTGGTTTGAATACAAGGCGAAGAGTTGATTCATTCAAACCACCATAGCAGGAGATTAAGGTCATGGCAATCCTAGCATATGAGAATAGGTTGAATGCCTTGGGATGCTTACTGCAGAAGTGATGTGACTGTGTAGAATGACAAGGGTACAAACATAGAAGAAACAGAAATGCCACCATTTCTACATCAAAGTCAATGTTCATAATAATACTATAATAATGTAAGCTATTGATAACTTATTGGAAGGAATGATATTGCTTGTACAACACCTAGTCTGTTTGGAGGGTGTGCTTTCTATGCGGCTCATAAATATAGCGGACCAGAATTGAATATCCCTGACTCCCACAGTGACTCACCTTTCACTGGGCCTCTGTGAATCTTTCCCATAATAAAGGGATTATCTCTGCTCTCTACTAAAGGGATTGTCTCTGCTCTCTACAATATTACATTATTATTAATAATGGATGATAGGAAAGTCTACATGAGTAGTCTTGAGATCACTCACCTAGAGGCAGTGCTAGTGCTTGGTTGTTTTGCAACAGGCATTTATGCCATAGGACCTTTAGTTTAAGGCAAGTGTTAATGGTTTTATAAGTCTGGGAGTAAGAAGCTTCCTGGAGAAATGACTAAATTTATGTGAAAAAGTGTTTAATTGAAGAGGAACTATTATTCTCTTATCAGACAGGCACAATTAATTGCACTGTCACTGTGAAGTATCATTTAAATCATTTCAAAGTTTTTGATAGCTGATTAGACAGTATATAGAGGGTAGAGACTTTCCTGCTGTGGGCTGAAAGGTATTGGGTATGATATGACACTATGTAGTAACTTCTGTACTGCACAGAAGTGAAGTGGAAATTTCTAGTTTCTTGGGAGACTCAGTTGTGTCATGTGATGTTTTTTTCTGGAAACTGTCTTATGAGAGGACGTTTTTGCTGAAGCAGACATGTAGGGGGGGGAGGATATTTTGCTGAGAGCAGACACATTGTGTTTTCCTGAAAGCAGTCTGAAAAAGAAACATGTGATGTTTTGCTACAGCAGATGCTTGAGAGAACACATGATGTTTAAAAAGGATATAAATATAACCCAACAGAAAGTGAACTCTGCTTTGTAGTATTGGTTCACCTTGCTCCTCTTTGCTGGTCAATGTTGGGCTTTGTTGATGCTGGTCTTAGCTGATTGCACTTTGTAGTTTGGTTTGCCTTGCCACTCTTTGCTGGTCATCAATTGTCATGACTTCATAGGAAAGAAGAAGTCACCAAAGAACTTCTGATGCTGTTCCAACAGCTTCTTACTACTTCCACAAACTTATGCAAACTTGACCTGATGAGCAGAACCTTACGGTTTCTTCTGGATTGAACTGTCGTTTCTGATTTATAAATGGTGTTGATGAATGGATGAAACTACCACTGCTGATTTGTGTTAACTAAACTGCTAATATCCTGACAATGCAAATTGGATTCTCTACAAAAATCTATTTCTAAACAGGTCCACATCCTTCTTTGCCATATTAACCCTTTCTTTCCACTGTCTCTGGTGGGCAGTGGGCTAAAAGAGGGGTTAGAGCATTTAATTACACTTAGTAAAGTAGGTTTTAAAATTATGTAAGCCTGCATAGAAGTTAGGGATTAATATGCTATGTCTTGTCACCTTTGAGGTTACTTGTTGAACTTTGTATAGTTACATTTTACTTGATAAACTTTTGGTTAACGACAGGATGCCCATTCCGTGGTGGCTCAGTATCATAGCAGTGGGAATGAACATGTATTCTCACCTAATAACATCAGTGCAAGTGCAGTGTCATAGCACAGTGCAAGGGAGCAAGCAGTATAGTGCTGGTGGCAAGGTGCTTGCCTTGCAAACATGAGGAACTGAGTTCAATCTCCCAAAGTCACACTAACAACAAAATGCAGAGAATAATGAGACATATTTCCACCCAGTGCTGGGGAGATGGAAAAAAGTAGATCCCCAGCAAGCCCAGCCTATTTGATGACCGCACAGCCAGTGAGAGATTCTTCTTCAAATAAACAAGATCAAACTGGTACCTGATGGTCCATAGGCACACACCATACACATACAAAAAACACATCACATAAAATTATGTATGTGATATAACAAATAGGGCAATACACAGATATTTCAGTAGCTTATGACTTTTACATAACTATAGTGTTAAAATAATTATTCTAAGAAAAATAAGTTTGCCATAAACAGTAGGGTACCATATGCTGGTGACAGCCTCAGACACTTTCCATTGTATTATGTGGAAAAACTGATCTTCAGGATCTTGGTTTCTGTGAACATATTCTGTGATGTCACTATAGTGGGAAGAACATCTAGCAAAATTCCTCCAAGCATGTTCCTTTCTCTCTTGCTTTCCTCCTTTTTCCTTTCTTCCTTTCTTTTTCTTTTTTTTCTCTTTTTTCTTTTCTTTATTCTTCTCTCAAATAATGCACCCCAACTGCAGTCTCCCCTCACTTTTCTCCTCCCAGTTCCTACATTTCCCCTTCCCTGGATCCACTGCTCTTCCACTTCCCTTCAGAATAGAACAGGTCTCCCAGGAATATGAACCAAACATGACGTAACAAGTTGCAATGTGAGTAGGCACAAACCTCATATCCAGGATAGATGAGGCAACCCAATATGGGGAAAAGGTTTTTAGAGCAGCCAAAAGAGTCAGAGATACTCCCATTGTCCAACAAAAATCCCAAGATGAACAACCACATGATGTAAGCAGAGGGCCCAGTGCAGACCCACACAGGCTTCCTAGTTGACAATTCAGTCTCAGTGAGCTTCTATGAGCCTTGCTTAGTTGATTCTGTGGTCCATGTTCTCCCGGTTGCCTTGATCCTATAATCCTTCTCCCCTGTCTTCTGTGGGATAATCATTCTTCTGCATAATGTTTGGCTGTGGGTCTCTGTAACTGCTCCTATCAGATGCTGTATGACACCTCTCTGATGAGAGTACAGCATAATATCATAAAAAATCATTTCATTGGGTTTTTTATTTTTATTTTTGTTTTTGTTTTTGTATTGTTTTGTCAGTGGTTCTTCCCTATGTCTCAGAGTCATCCAACTTCCAGAGCCTAGTCATCCATGCAATATTGAGAATGGGCTCCCTCTTGTGGCTTTAGCCTCAAGTTAGAGCAGTAATTGGTTGACCACACCCACATGCTTTAAGCCACCATTGCCCTAGCACATCTTGCAGCCAGGACAAGCTATAGATGAAAGGTTTTGTGATATCCCAGTCCCACCACTGGGAGCCTAATCTGGTTACAGAAGATGTCCTGTTCAGGCTGTATACCCTCCATTGCTAGGAGTCCTTGCTAGGGTCACCCTCATAGATTTCAGGAAGATTCCACTGGACTAGGTCTTCAGATCACCCCCTAAATACCCATTTATTCCAACCATCTCTTCTCATACTTACTCCTTCCATTCCTCCTACCCCCATCTGATCCTTCCTGTTCACGATCCCATTCACCCCTAGTCCATGATATGTATTCACTTATAAGTGAATATTAACTATTTTAAAAGATAATCACACTACAATCCACAGATCTAAAAAAGTTAGATAAAGAGGAGCTGTCTATTAGGAATTCTGTATCTCCCTGGGAAGTGCACATTCCCTTCTTAAGTGAGGTGTGACTATATCTGTGTTACTTGTGTTCCTTGTGTTCCTTTATCTTAACAGACCAGCTCTTTTCAGTGATACAACAATAACAGGCACTTGGTTTGTATAAGTTGGGTCAATTTCTCCTGTGGGTAATGATGACTGGACTTGACACAGCCTTCTGTCTGTTCTCTATCTCACAGTGATAGAACAGTCCCTTAGAGGGCATGCTTCTTCAGCACCAGGGAACTGTCAACTCAAAATCCCTGCTTGGATGCATTCAACATGCTGTGCACTCAGTGGCAGTTAGCAGCGGCAAATCAAGTGACAAGTTTTGTCCATGTGGACTTTGTGAGTCATGTGACTGAACATGTACATGAAAAATATTCTAATAACAGTGAGAAAGAAGCAGAGAGTGGGAGACAACAGTACAAATAACCACTGGAATATTCAGAATGAAAACACATGGAACATAATTAAAATTTTCCCAGTAGGATGCAACCTCAAACATCAATGCTTCCAATTAAAATGACATTGAGATATGGCTCTGTCATGTCTCCACATAATTAAAGAAATAGATAAAATAAATGAAAGAATTTTCACTGAAGTTATCTCATGACAAATGTTAATATGATGCAAAGGAAAAAATTAGGACACTAAAATAAATTTTGCTTTTTGTTTTTCTTGTATGTGGCATGCAAGCTACTGGAAATAAAAAAGAGCATGGAGATCCACTCCAAAGATAAATATAACATTCAACAGAGTCTCTGGGATGCCCTCCAGCCTGAGAGGCATAGAGCTTGAGATAAGAGATATGACCACAGCTTTGTCAGATAACTACCAAAGCCAAAGAGAAAAGGAAAGAGAAAGAATCAAGGCTAGTGTTGCTTGTAGCAGCTAAAGTTAAAAAATCTGTGTGTTAATGAGTGATTACAGTGAAGTAGACTCTGCAGTTACTCTGCAGGAGATGACAGTCCAGGTGATGCTTTACTGAAATAAGAAATTAGAAAGACAGATATCAAATTTAGACAGGGGTTTTGTAGAAGATGGACATTGCTCATGTCACTCTCCTGTGCACCATGGAGACATTTAAAGCAGTGAGTTCTTGAAGGGAGTTTGTTTATGGTACAGGGGTTTTCAAGATATTCAATTCCCAACCTCTTCAGTGACATTGCATATATTTAAATTTCTGTTGACCACCTTGTTAGTCTACTTTGTGTTCTTGTATATTAGGGATTAAGCTCCCAACATAAATCTGAGTGTGGTGGTACTGCCCATGATCCTAACATGAGGGAGGCTGAGATGGGAGGAACTGAATATTGAGGCCAGCCTGGAGTACATAATGAAATTCAATTTCTTAAAGAAAAAAGCTTTGAACACATGGATTGTGAAAAGAAAGAAGATGCAAACCAGAGAGCATACAATGTACCCCTCTGAACAAGGACAAAGATGCTACGGTAGTTCCAGTCTACTTTGATATACACCAGCCAATGCCTGCCTTGTACTGGGCATGCCCCTCAGTCTTAAGGATTCAGCAAACAAGCTGTAAGGTCCCATTCTCTTGATATTTATCTTTCAGAAAGTATTATAAAAAGTGTAACACCAGTCAGTGTTTTGTGAGGTGAAGGTAATTAGAAACAGAGCAGCCAATATCGATGGTAGGAGGTCTACTAGACAATGGTTAAGGGTGACCCGTCTGCATAGAGAACAGATAAGGAGACAGGGAGACACACTAATATCAGGTAGAAGAAAAAAGCAGCAACAACACTTTAAAGATGGATTTAGTGAGTAGAATTAACATAAGAAAGACAATTTAAGGAACAGACAGATAAAAATAAAGGATGAGTAGGCAAGATAGAGCTTCATTGGCCTTGTCAATAGTGTCTCTTAATTTGTGATAAGACAACATTGTGGAGGAGAATTATCTCAGAAATAGCACAAAGAAAATAACATTATGAAGGCAATACTACATTTTCCTTTAAGTATTCCACTCATCATAAAGCAGCTTTCCCATTCCAATATATCAACAAAAGCCAGGAAGATGACTCAGTGGGTAAAGAGACTTCCTGCCAAGCATGATGACCTAAGTTCTATACATGGAACTACATGGTTGGAGGAGAAAACTGATTCCCATAAGTTGTTCTTTGACTTCCCCCACGTATACATATGGTGATACACATGTGTGTATACACACACAATAAGTAAAGAAGTAAAGAAAGAAGGAAGGAAGAAAGAAAGGAAGGAAAGAAGGAGGCCAGAGAGGGAGATCAACTACTAAAGCCACATAGTGCTCTAACTAAGAAGCTGAATTTGGGTCCCAGAACTCATACTGAACAACTCACAACTACATGTAACTCTTGTCTTCATAGGATTATGAAGGTATTTGCTGAAGTACCCGGTCTCTGCAAGTACTTGCTTTCATGCTGCAACACACACACACACACACACACAATTAAAAAAATAAGTTAATTATTATAATTCAAAAATTAGAATAAACAAACAACATCTGAAGCATGAGGTTTTTGGAGCACAGATAGCCAGGTGCTATGGAAAGGTAGTAAGAGGGCCACCCAATGCCCTGTTTTGATAACAAAGTAGTAAACTATGCCCAACATGAACCCCACTGTGTCCTCCTAAAGCATTTGTCTGCCAAACATCTTATCGGTTGCATACAAATGATCTTGCTCACAGTATCCATATCATACTCAGACTTGACAGATTGACAGACTGTCAATAACATTTGCCAGAAGGAATAACAAGCTGGCTAAGATGACAGTTACCACTCTCATCTGGGGGAACACTGACGAGCTCACTTTCTTCCCTAAAATGGAAACAAGAACTTTGAAGAACTAAGTCTTCATATGTGGAATTAGGGTCACATGCCAAACACTTCTCACACTTCCTGTTACAGTCTCAACAAGCATCTTCTAGATGATGAAGCAGGCAGGTATTTACAGGTGGACCAACCCTTGCCTTAACCAGTTTGTCACCCTGACAGTCACAGAGATGCACACAGAACAAAATGAAGAAGGGTATTGTTGTTGTTGTTGTTGTTGTTGTTTTGTTTGTTTTTGCAAAAAAGATGTGCAAGAGACCTGGATGCAGTGCATATGTCTGTGTGTGTTTGTGTGTGTGTGTGTGTTTGTGTGTGTGTACAAGTTGTTGCCAGAGACTTTCTCAGAGAATGAGAAAACTAATGAAAGCAAAAGATGTCTCACCTTTAAGAGCCTCTGCAGCCTTCTGCCTAAAATGTTGTTCCCTACCTCCCAATAGTTTTTCATGGCCGAGACTCTAGTTCAAAGGCTGCCAGTCAAATTTCTCATGCTTTTCCAGGAAGGGAACTCTTCTCTGGGCTTGTGTGTTTTTCTTTCTTAGGGGATGAAGCTTCTTTCTTGACATTTCAGTTACCTTCTCCCTGAATTTCTCTCTTCCTGTTATAGACACAGCTCAAGGTTGAAATTGAGTCGGACCCATCTTTAGGTCATCTTTCTTTAAATATGAGTTTTACATAATACATGTAAATGTTATCCAGTAACTGGTAACCCCATAGACAATTCAAATGGGAGGGGGGATAAAGAAAAGAAAATGGAGAAGAAATGAGGGAAGGGAGGGAGAAAGAGTGGGAAGAGAAGATGAAGGGAAGGAGGATAAAGGGAAGGAAGATGAAAGGGAGAATGAGGCAGAAGTGAGGACAGAGAAAGGAGGGATGAAGAGAGAGAAAAGGGGACAAAGGGGAAGGTAGCTATATGGAAGACTAGTATAGACATTTCATATTTGGTGATTTCTTTCCTGAGATAATAATATCTCAGCAGATACCTGCAGCAGCTGTCTCCCACTTGGTTTCAGGAAAAGGAGTTTTACCTTGTTTGATCTCTCTCTCTCTCTCTCTCTCTCTCTCTCTCTCTCTCTCTCTCTCTCTCTCTCTCTCTCTCTCTGTCTCTCTCTCTGTCTCTCTCTCTTTCCTTCTCCCTTTCTTACTTCCTTCCTTCCCTCCCTCCCTCCTTCCTTCCTTCCTTCCTTCCTTCCCTTCTTTTCTTCTGCTCCCTCATTTTTTACATCAACACCTAATCTGAAATACCATACAGATCCTTCTCCTGCTCTCCAGATAATTACATAACAAGATGTGTATCAAGCCCAGAAAGGTTCGGTTTTCCAAGAGGACACACTCTCAATAGTTAACTGCAAGCCTCGACAGTGGGTAAAGGCCAGGGGGTGATTAATGACCCAATAACAATCGAAAGAGTAATGTGCTTAGTGGCATGAGCTAAAATAATGTTGTAATGCTAGAAATCTTTAAAGTTCAACAATTTAGGTTAAGGGAGCGTGAGCTATAGTTGATAAGCAGTCAGCATCTCAGGTGTCTGGGAGCAACATCATACTAATGATGAACTGAGCTCTGGCCAGGAGGCTTGCTCATCAGCAGGGAGGAGTGAGCTGAATTTTCTGGAGATTGGAGACAATCTGTGCGTAGCGAGCCACAGCTGGGATCTGGCATCGAAACTTACACTTTGCTTCTGAGAGCTTAGACAGCTCAAAGGCCATCAGAAAAAGAGAAGAAGAAAAAGAAAACTATCAGTTGTCTTTGACACTAATTTTAAAGTCACTCCTGAAAATGAACTCAGGTAAACCTTGCTGTCTTCCTGAACAGGCAAAAATAAATGTCCTCAGGCTCCTTTCTCTTGCCCTTAACCAGGGTCAACATGTTATAAAGGGAAACCTTTATAATTTTAGACTTCACCTAAGGCTTCATGTACAGGGTGTCACAGGTATACACCAAAATGTTTCACCTATGCATGTGTTTGGTTCAGAGAATTCGAGAGGAGGAATCTATTGCAGAATATGATTTACTATTTAGTACATGCCTCTTTTTGTGAGAAAGGATTTCACCGAATAGCTCTGCTAGCCTGGAACTCGTTATATAGCCCACAATAACCTCAGACTCTGGCAACCCTCCTGCCTCAATTTTCCAAGAATTCCCTACCACCATAGGGGGTTTATTCTTGCCTCGTTATAGTTGCTGACCTTGGACAAATCTTAACTTCGAAAGCCTCAATCTCTTTATTTCTATAAAGAGAACAGATGGCCTCTTCATTGCAGAAAGGCTGTCATTAGTGAATGTAGTAAGAAATATGCTTGTCAGGGCAAGGAAACAATAAACATTGGTTGTTACAATTATGTTGCTAAATCATATAATGACTATTCCCTGTTCCTTGGATTTTTTTCTTTTCTCAAATGGGAGGGAAACAGCTTGGGTCTAGCATTTAGTAGCTGGGAGTGGGAGCTCTTTACATGGAAAATATGCGATGATGGACAGGAAAGAAACACAGGCTGGGTTTTATTAAAGCATGTTCTAATGGTCAAGAGTGCAAAGGTGGCCAACTTGATCATTTTGTATCAGCCTCAGTTTTATTCTCATCATGCAGTCCACTTTGCTCCAACTTTCTCAATTCACTTCCAAGCCTATAATCTTCTCAGACACAAAGAAAGTCATCATTGAAAGGGGGACATAAAAATGAATGAAACATGATGTGAGCTGTGTAGGGTGCCATTTTTCTTCTCAGTTTTGACCAAAAGTATTGACAGACCCTTGCAAATGTCAAATCATGAAATGCAAGAAGAATTTCTCTGAAGACTTTGTAGCATTATTAAATAGCCATGCTCTGGCTTTAGATGGCTTAGGCACAATCCCTGTCAAATATGATGGTGGAGACCAAAAGGAAACTAAAAGTATAAACAAGAATAAAAGACCATGCCACACATTTTATATGTATCAAGCTTCTCAATTTGTACAAAACCATGATGAAGGTATTATAATTTTTAAGATTATTTAAATATCTAATGTTCACAGAGTTTAAACAAAACGTGCAGAACTGAACCATAGTTCCAGAGTTTCCAGCTACTGTTTTGTACAACCAGAGAAGCAGAGCCTTCCCTTCCCTGTGTTCCAGAGTAAGCCTGGGATCCAGGGTAGGTCAGAGGCTGGGAAGGTTGTGTTGAGGCATGACTTCAGTATCCATGGACTTAACAAACTACTGTTGCGGAGGAGAATAATATCATGTAGTATGGTAATCTCTTTTCTTGAAGATGCACTGAATACGAGTGAAAATTTAGAAGGAGCATTTCTGCTACTCTAGAACTTTGAGAAAATGGCCCAGAATGGGTGACATGGAGGAAAAGCAGAAGCAAGACAAGGGTTAACAGGAAAATAAACAAGCAAGATAAAAACCTGAAAAGGAATAAATGGGAATATAAGTATGTGAGCTGGAATATAAAATATAAGAGTAGGCACAAGATGAATTTGGATAAGTGAAAGAGGCAGATCTTATTGTAAGGATGCTAGACTCAGTTCATTAAGCACAGGGAGATACAGGGATTTTAATTAGAAAAGTGGGTGATTGTATGTGGATTTCAGATATGTTACTAAGAAACTGGGTGGATCCTTAGTAAGACTGCTCTGCACACACTTGGTGACCTTATGCTTACTTCCCCATGTGCTTCAATCCACATGTGCTAAATAGAAATAAAGTATCTGCCTCATCAAAAAGTGGAATGAATTAAATAAATTTATATAGAAAATACGTATACAAATACCTCATAGAGTAATCCCTTAATGTCTGTGAGATATCAATTCTTTTATCTTGATCAAGGTGGGGAAGTTTAATGAAGTTTGAATCTTTATTAAGCACTTCAGAGAACGAACCTTAAATACAACTACAATGGTGGTAACATAAGTGTTCAGCACCTCCCAATCAAATGTGGGGAAAGTTCTAGAAAGAGAGTTATACATAATCTCTTTCCAAATATGTAATGTTGCTTCTGGCTCTTCGGGAGGCTGCATCCCTTGCCTTCACTCACACAGAACCCCTGCTTATCTGAGCTGATGGTGTTTATCACCTTGTCATTCTTGTTCCCTCTGTCTACACATTTCCTTGAACACTGAGCAAATACTTATCAGTTTCTTCTCTTCTCCTCTCCTCTCCTCTCCTCTCCTCTCCTCTCCTCTCTCTTCCTCTCTCACTCCCCAAGCCTTGCAAATGTGTAGCACACAGAGAATATTTGGTTCCAGTTAATTGAATGTGTTTCATTAATTGTAGGAAAAGGAGATGTGGAAAGAAGCCCAGATGGGCATTTGGATCACATGGAACAAAGAAGATTGCAGAGATCAGAAGATCATAAATATAAATAATATTGATGTGTCTGGAGAGATGGCTTAAGAGTACTTCCTGCTCTTGCAGAGGAACCAGTTCAGTTTCCAGAACATATATGGTGGTTCATACTTGTCTTACCTTCAGTTCCAGGAGATCTAATGCCCTCTCTCAGATATTACAGATAACAGGCATAGATGTAGACATGTATAGGCAAGCTGACAAAACACTCATCCACATAAAATAAAATAATAAAATAAAATAAGACATTTTTAAAGTAGACTATTTACTTTTCTCACCATTACAGATTTCTGGAGTTAAAAGAAAATCAGAAAGACAGTTTCCACTGAGGACATAGACCTTTCTATGTGGGTGGAGGCAAAGCCCATAGAGATGGCAACCCACTCATTTTCAGCTTTTCAGCTCCACTTAAGAAAGTCCTAGTATTATGTAGCATTTGGTCCTTTAGTCAACCTGCTGGTACGTCATGTCAATCCTAAAATAAAAGCTCACATTTTTGTTGGAAAGCAGTCAAGCTCATGAACATTGTACAGACATCTTTACCAATAATTTCACTGAATTATGCATTTCTAGTAGGAAAAATTTCCCTGAAATTCTTGCAGTGTCCTGGAAATGTCTATACTTCTTGCTTATGGATGAATGGAATGAAGCCAGCCCAGGATTTCCCAGCAGGAAGCTACTGCGAAGGTGGACCAATCCAGATCCAACTTACTCTTCATATTCTTGTGGTTTTGAAGACTTTAGACTCACTTATAACTTGTGTTGCTTACTGTATTCTGTGCTTCTAAATTAAAATGCATAAAGCAAAGAATTGATTTACATAAACAGAGCTTACATAGGGCAACATTTATCCTCTGTATCTTCCCATCGTTCACATGGTGCTGGACTCCCTAGCATCCCTGCCACACTCTTCTGGGTTAGGGAAACCCAGAAGTTCTTAGGTGTGATCAATGTTAGAACTTTTAGTTACACTTATAGATCTTACCCTGAATTCTTTATCTTCTTTTACTTTCTAGTCATATTAATATCATTGCCAGGCTAATAAGCAGAAACACACCTTCATAGAAGTAATTGCAGATGGAGTGAAGAAATAAATGTCCATGTCTTCTGTACATAGGATGACTCAGACTCACAGTTCAGTTTAGTCATGTTATGTACAAGTAAGCATTAGTGGGAGTGGGAGTGGGGGTGCTACATCCCTCTAATCCCAGCATTTGGTAGAGTGGGGCAGAAGTTGAAGATTTTAACTCCAGTCAGAGTTACATAGAGAAACTAGCTCTGAAAATAAAAATAAAAAATGAAAACTGCAATGGAAACTTCACAAGGAAAGAAACTGGTCTGAGAACACTGGAAAGGTCTCATCAGCAGTGGGTGTTCTCCCAGGTCAGAAGCTTCCCTGTGTACCATGCAACACTCTGAGAACACACATTCCAGACACAGCATTTTGAGGCAAGAGTTATAGTGACAGATTTCTGGTTCAGCCAGAGAGCTAGGGACCTATGCTGCTAGCTGTTTCTCCCTCTGAATGAGGGCCACTGGGCCTGTGTGCCCTCTATCCATCCCTGATCAAAATCAGCTAGCTGGGTGCCACGTGTAGACCATTGAATGTCACTGGCATTTTGAGTTGCCAGCACCATGCTCTAACACCAAGGCTCTAATTGGAGTGCAAAACATTGTACTGGATGCCAAACCAACCCTGCTATGGTTAACAGACTCAGGACGAAGAGTCTGGAAACAGTTCTCTGCCAGTAATTAGCTCTTTAGCCTTGAGCAACTGACTGGTCCTTCTCTGGGTTTCAGATTCTTTTTTTTTTATTTTTTTTTGTCCTTGTTATTAATTTTTTTTATTTTATTTTATTTTTTTAATTTACATTCCAAATCACTTCCCCTTTCCCGTTTCCTCCCTCCCCGAAAGTCCCATAAGTCCCCTTCCCTCCCTCTTTTCTCCATTCAACCCCCTCTCATTACTCTGTCCTGGCGTTCCCCTACATCCAGTCTTTCCAGGACCAGGGGTCTCTCCTTCCATCTTTTTAGAAATCTATTGATATGCTGATTGTGTCTAGGGTATTCTGAGATTCTGAGGTAACCCAATCACAAACGATCACACATGGTATGCAGTCACTGATAAGGGGATATTGACCCAGAATCTCAGAATATCCTAGACACAATCAGCATATCAATAGATTTCTAAAAAGATGGGTTTCAGATTCTTGATGTGTAAAAACAAATGAGAGAATGTGGTTTCAGGATTCCAGAAGAATCTCTCTCTCTCTCTCTCTCTCTCTCTCTCTCTCTCTCTCTCTCTCTCTCTCTCTCTCTCTCTCTCTCTTCCACATAGGAACGTAGCAGTACAGATTCAAAGAAAGATCAGCTACAGTCAGCTGAGCATATGCTGTCTGGAGCTATGACTTCAATTTTTTTAAGTCTAAGTAAGCTACCAGGGTTATTCTGACCTGATTCAAGCACGGGCAGACACTGCTGCCTAAGGGAAGGGCCAGGATGGCATGAACAATAGAAATGATGGCAGTGCTCTGAGGAAAGTGCACTTTCGGAACCTTTGCCTGGATCTCATTGTTCAGCTATCTATCCACTATGTATTCTTTGCTCTCCTTCTCTCTTTAGAAGAGCAACCTGTCCGTGAGGCTGCTAAAATGAAATAGCATAATAAGATAAATGGGGCTCAGAAGAAGAAAACATTAAGGAGAATTTAAAAAAAATTTTTCTTAATTCTTTGAGAAGAATTACACTGTAATTTGATTATATTTACCCCAACCACTCCCCTTAACCACAACCACTCCTGACAAATCTACCCCACCCCACTGCCAAAAGCAAGAGTTGTATAACACAATGACTGACACCTAGGACAAGGGTTTCTTCTCAGAAAGTCAATGTAAATTCCATAACAAACTCTGGACAGTTGCCAAACACTCATAAAAATATGCACAGCAGAGTCTTCAGGCAAACTAGAGGCTGAGCTTCAGTCAAAACTGTTACATGAAAGAACAGGCCAGGACTGAGGGAGCAGCTTTCATTTTGAGTTCTGGTTTAGTCTTTTACTAAGTAAGCAATTTTGGGCAAATCACATACTTGGTTTTACTCTGTGGTGGATGTGTGATTTGGGCCTGAGGTGAAGTTGAATGTCATGGATGATGGATCATGAGGTCAAGCATAGATGGTGATGTCAAAGAGGTCAGAGGGCAGAGAGAGGAAGAGAGAGGGAGGAGAAGAATGATAAGGAGCCAGGAGCAAGATATAGACCTAGAAGACAAGCCCCAAAGACCCACTTCTGCCATCTAGGCCTCATCTCTTAAAATGTCCACCATTTCCCAGAGTATCACCCCAGCTGGGACCCAAGCCTTCAGTACACAAGCCTGTGGGGTACAGTGTACGTTCAAATCAAACACCTCACACCACTCTAGCTTCTTAAGAGAATGGCAGGTTTTGTGAAAAGAAAATATGTGGTATGACACGCATGAGGAAATTTAGGTTTGATCAAGCCAACCTGATTACCTTCATTCACAACTAACCAGGATCTTTATAACAAGCTCCAGATCTTTGGGGCATAAATTGCCAGCACACAGTTGGTCAAGTTGAGGGTATCTCTATTCTGATCCATTCCTCATCAACAGACAGCCTAACTTCTGTGCCTCTCAGTGTGTCTCCTAACAATTAGGAGCATTTTGTTCTCTGAGGTCATTAGTGAATTGTGAATCCATACCCTGTATCCAAACTGATGGTTTTCAATTATAACATTATTAACAGTGGTCTCCATCTGCCCCTAGCTTACAGCTAAAGATGTTAATTAAAGCACATGCCCATCCAAGAATTTGTGAAATTTATTACTAACGATGTTTATCAATGATTCTAGGGAAAACTGCCTATGGTGTGGCAAATTGTACAATGATTTAACATTTCATTATGCACTTGTAATTTTTTTTGGAAAACAATATTTCCCCCTATAACAATGTAAGGGAGAGGTGGTTTTTCCCCCTGCAGTAATTCATCAGGGCCAGCCATTTGCTTCAGAACTGATGTATATGACCAGATATTTCTACATATCTCACTGTTATACAAACAGTAGAAAACAATTCGCCCAGCCTTTGAAGATTTCTCCAAACAGCAGAGAATAAAACTGGTTACATAATAGCTGGAGGCTTCAATCTTCTTCCCATAACACTGAGAGCTTGGAATTAGAGAAAATAGACAAGTTCATCTTCAGCCTCATACAAGGAGTTCTTATGGGCAGGTTACTCCTACAGTGCTCTATTTTGTGTAATTCGTGTTAGGGGAAAAAGTCAGCTTCCTGGCAACCTCCCACCATCAATTCTACTGCAAGTGGGGCAGCTAACTGTATCTAACTACCAAGACAGAATTAGCTTTATGGAGTATCATAGAGTCTTCTGCACAGTTTGCTGTTTGACTGAAGGCTTCTAGCACGGATAAAATTTTCATACTATGTAGGTCTCGGTTGGTTCATATCAAGGGCCTCAGAATAACCATTTTGGACCACATGCCTCTCCAAGGCCATTTTTGGACATGAGTTAGTCCTTTCAATTCACAATGCCTCTTTGTGGCTCTGATCTGCCATGTACTCTTGTTCATTTCTGGTTTTCTTTCTTTTTACTAATTTATAACCTTTAAATTCTTTTTTACGTGCATTGATGTTTTGCCTGCATGTATGTCTGTGTGATGGCATTGGGTCCTCTCAAATTAGAGTTACAAATAGTGGTGAGCTGTCATGTGGGTACTGGGAACTGAACCTCCAGTCCTTTGGAAGAACAACTAATATTCTTAACTAGCTGAGCCAACTTTCCAGCCCTCTGGTTTTCTTCATAAATTCTTTCAACCATGTTCCAAGATTAAAAGTCCACTCTTTCACAGAAGCCTCTCCCTCCTGATAAGACTCACTACAGTCGTATTTCTTAATTTTTTCCACATATGAATGAGCTGACTTTGTACAGTATTTGCTGCTTTGTGTAACGTTCTACCCATGGAACCTGTTTCTTCTCTAAGAATACCCCTTTCTTCTCCCTTTACTCCATTAAAGGCCCTTCCTCCTATTGCCCTTCCCTGATTCTTCATGAGTCCTCACATGAAGCCCTTTGGCCATTTGAGTTTCATGCCACTGCACTCAACTACATCTACTCTGCATCACCTTTGATCTTCAAGCAACCTTCTGATAACTCCCTTTATCTAGTAAGCATGCAGAGATGACACAGCCATGCTCTCATGGCTTCTGACTCTTTCATCACAGGAAAAATGGCCTCACTCACTGTTGTGCAGGGAGATAGACAGTTTAACTATCTATGTCAATGCTGTCCGTGACCTCCAGTTGACAGAGGTTGGACCAGCATCCCACCTCCCCTTTCCCACTATACCCTTGGCTCTGTGAGTCCTGCAGTCCTCCTGCACATACTTCTTTTTCACTGTTTACTTCATCCAAAATGCCAGTTTTTCACATTAAGCTTGTGTCCCATTCAGCTTACTTATGGCCAAAGCTTTCAAAGCATTTAAATTCTGCCACAATTTTCCCAATTTCTGATGTTTATAGCTCATCTTTTCTATTCCCCGACACCAAGATAATCACCTGATTTTTATGTAAACTAGGGATCCAATAGTAAATGACCTTAAGGAGACCCTGTGTACCATTCAGGTACCTGGGAAGTTGTTTGCTTCTCTAATTATCTACCTTGGGCATCACCACAGATCTTCTTAGGTTCTCACTTCTATCATGGAAGGCACGGGTATAGATTGTGAACTGAGCTGTAGATGTACAATATCCTCACACAGAACTTTCAACTATTTTTTTTCTGTGTCATGCTTTAATTTTTTCATCCTTAATAATGGAATCCAGTATATACTGAGAGATCCGGAAGAAGATTCATTGGTAAAACCTGGGTACCTGAGCTCAGATCTACAGAACCAAGATAAAAGATAGGTACAGCAGCATGTACCTCAACCCCCAGTGCTGAAGCCCTGAAAACAAGAAGGTTCCCTAGGGCTGGCTATAGGCAAACAAATCTGTGAGTTCAAGATTCAGTGGGAAAAGAGCCTATCTCAAAAATAAAGGGGCAATTGACAACTATGTGCATGCATACACACACATGCATATACATACATACAGATACACACATGTATACAAACAGATGTACACATACTGACATGTGCATACACACATGTATATGCATGCACATACACATACACACATTTACACACACTAACATATGCATACACACATACATACACATGCATACACACACTATAAAGAAGCCTTATGTTTTGATTTATTTCTAAATATATATTGTTGATATATTATAGATGTAACAGAGAAAGAAGAAGAGAAGGAGGAGGGGGAAAAGAAGTCATAAGATAAAGAAGGCTTCCTTCTCTTTGGAAAGGAATTCTCTTGACTTCCTTCTCCATATCTAAAAATACCCTTCTCCATCTCCCCTCCCCTTTGTTCTCTACCTAAAACAAAGTTTGTATACAGTCCCTTCTCCTAAACTATACATTCAGACATTTTTCTCATTATCTACTTTTTGGCATCAAGCATTGTAGTTTTGATTTTATTTAAAGTTTAATACAGTTTTTTTATTTTAGCCTTTGTATTAATTTATATTCCATGGTTTTAGTTTTCATTTTCACTCAATAATACATTATAAGAACATTTCCCCAATAACTTAAAAGTTTTTGAAAATAAGATTTGAATAGTTATGTAAGATTCCATGAATACACAGTAATTTATATAAGTATGGCTTCCTTCAGAGATAAAGATTGTTTCAATTTTCATTACTATAAATGATTAAGTGATTATTATCCATTACTTAAGTCTTTATCTACATCTCTAGCTCTATCCACAGGGTTGATCTCTATAAGAAGACTTATGGAGTCAAATATTGTATTTTTTAGGCTCTGCACAGACATTATCAAATTGCTTCTTACAAAGATTATACCAATTTATACACTCGCCAGCTGTGTGTAAAGGAGACGGTCACAACACATCCCTGCTGTCACTAAGAATATTTTCTGTTAAGTTTTCAAGCTTTTCATCTCTATTTGTTCTCAAAACAGAGGCTAAAAATATATGTAAGTATTTTACCTCATAAAATAATAATTTTTACCCTGTGTTTCGTCTTGTATAACCCCTAGTCTTTTATCACATTCAGGTTTCCTGGGGGTGGGGGGAGAAGGGTGGTGTCTTCAGCCTCAGGAACTCTCATTTAAACTTCATACTGTTCCTCAATCAAACTTTCACCTCTCTACTTCTTGAGGTTACCACTCGAGTATGTCCTTCTTATCTTTATGCATGCATTACAGTATGTATCATTGTAATGGTTTTTTTTTTTTTAGAATTTTCTACTTTTTTTAACTTCTGTCTTAATTTTATTTCTTGTTGCTGTGATAAGATGCCCTGACAAAAACAACTTAGGGAGAAAAGTTTGTTTTACCTCATAATTCCAGGACATAGTCCATCACTGTGGGGAAGCAAAGGTAGAAACATGAAGAACAAACTGGCGATGATGATAACCAAGCGCAGACAGAGTATGAATACATGCATAGCTACTGCTCAGCTTGCCTTGTCTACTATTACACAGCCCAGTATACTCAGCCTAGGGAATTGTACCACCCACTTGGGTTAGATAATCAAGGAAATGCCTCACCAAAATGCCCACAGACCAACCTAATCTAGACAATCCCTCATTGAGATTCTCTTTTTAATTTTTTAAAATTATTATTATTATTATTATTATTTCTTTTTTTAAAGTCCAGTCACCATCACCCTTTCTGGTATGCCCTCTAACCACTCCCACTCGCCTATCCCCACCCCACCAGACCTCTCCACTCCCTGAGGCTTCAAGTCTCTCTCAAGGGTTAGGTGCATCTTTTCTCACTGAGAACAGCCCAGGAAGTCCTCTGCTGTATATGTGTTGGGGGCCTCATATCAGCTAGTGTATGTTGCCCAGTTACTGTCTCAGTATCTGAGAGATCCCAGGGGTTTCAGGTTTGTTGAGACTGCTGGTCCTCCTATGGGGTCACCTTCCTCCTCAGCTTCTTCTAGCCCTTTCCCAACTCCATCACAGGGGTCCCTGGCTTCTGTCTATTGGGTGGGTGTAAGTATCTACATGTAACTCTTTCAGCTGCCTGCTGGGCCTTTCAGAAGTCAGCCACGCCAGCCTCCTATCTGTAAGCACACCATAGCATCAGTAACAGTGTCAGACCTCAGAGTCTCTGCCCAAGCTGGATCCCAATTTGGGCTTGTCACTGAACATCCCTTCCCTCAGTCTCCTCTCCTTCTCTTTCCCTGCAGTTCTTTTAGACAGGAACAGCTCTTGACTATGGAATGACAACCCCACCCTTCCACTTGATGTCCTGTCCTTTACTGGAGATAGACTCCACAAGTTGCTTCTCTTCACTGTTGGGCATTTCATCTAAGGTCCCTCCCTTTGAGTCCTAAGTATCTCTCACCTCCCAGGTGTCTGGGACATTCTTGAGGATCCCCCACCTCCTGCCTCCCCAGGTTGCCTGTTTCCATTCTTTCCACTCCTATCCCCACCTCACTGCCCATTCTAGGTGATTCTAAGTTGCATCAAGTCGATGATTAAAATTAACCACCCACTGCTTCTAAGCCATACTTTTCTTCTCTTTTCCCATTTCTCCTTAACCATTAAGGACCACTCTGTATATCACTTTCTTATTATCGTATCTTATTTAATCTGAGCAAATGGGAACTTTTACCTTTAGCCTAAGAGGCCTTTGGAGAATATCAAGAACATTCTGTTCAGGATTCCAAAGGGATAATCTTATGGATTTAAAGCCTACGAAATCTGTATTGAATTCATTCTCTTCGTAAAGTAACCTAGTAGAGAGCCTTCTCTTACCTTACCACTCTTCATGACCTTGTGTAAGAAAAAAAGTCTAGGCACAAAGAATCCATTTCACTGATCATAGCAGATAGTCAGTGAACCCAAATCATGTATTGCACATGTAGATGTTTGTCCTATACAACCAACTCTAAATAGTTTTCCGTCTTATCCCTGTCTGTCACGCCTGTCTATAATACTCTTAGACCTTCTTAGGTCAAATTATTTCATGTTTATAAAGTGTAGCAATCCAGTTCATGCTCAAATGAGTCAATGATTTGTTTCTTCTAAGTGGGGCATTCATATCACCCATATTCAGCAATGCCAACTCTGTCAATTAACTATTAAATCTTCATAATGAACACCACAGAGAAATCTCAATTTCACACATACAAACTATGTGTTAGGATAATGTGCAGCCTCAATTCACCTTTTTGTATTTGTCCCAGGTACCACCCACCATATTATCCCCCCTAATTCATGCCTTCTCCTTTTATTTATAGCACACTGACTCCAGCTAGTGCTGCCTATTGGAATGTGAACTCATCTTGTTGGCTTGATTCCCCAGGGCATTCATGAGTTGCAAACTGCAGTAAGCCCCTGTGTGCAGCAGCCATGCCCTGCCCAGAAGACAGCATCTTATAGCACTCCATCCCATCCTCCAGTTCTTACATTCTTTTAGTCTCATCTTCTATGGCATTCAGTTTAGAGGTTTTGTTTCAAAATATTTTTTATTGATTTTTTGAGTGAATTTTACATCATACACCCCACTACACTTACATTACCATCCTTCTATGCCCACACCCTGCCCTGTATTCTCACCCAAATCAATATAAAAATAAAAAACAAGTCCAATTTGTGTTGTGAATATACTCATTAGAGCCTAGTCAAAATTCCAATGCCCAGCCCCCCTAAAGAAAACTGAGTCATTCCCTATTTGTACCCCTGCCAGAAGCCATCAACTATGGAGGGGTAAACTTCAGCATCCTTGTCACAATTTAAAGAGTTCTCTCTCTCTCTCTCTCTCTCTCTCTCTCTCTCTCTCTCTCTCTCTCTCTCTCTCTCTCTCTCTCTCTCTCTCTTTTCCAAGACAGGGTTTCTCTGTGTAGCCCTGGCTGTCCTGGAACTCACTTTGTAGACCAGACTGGCCTCGAACTCAGAAATCCACCTGCCTCTGCCTCTGCCTCCCAAGTGCTGGGATTAAAGGCATGCACCACCACCACCACCCTGCATGGAAAGACTGGATGTAGGGGAATGCCAAGACAGAGAAGCGAGAGGGGGTTGAATGGGGAAAAGAGGGAGGGAAGGGGGCTTATGGGACTTTTGGGGAGCGAGGAAATGGGAAAGGAGAAATGATTTTGAATGTAAATAAAAAAACTTAGAAAATAAAATAAAATTTAAAAAAAAAGAAAAAAAAAGAAATCAATATATTGGCAAAATTGTAAATAGTTCAACCTAAAAGCAATACTTGAAAAAAAAATAGAGTTCTCTTTGATGGTGGATTTCTTTTCATGCTGCTACTTTGGAGGGAGGGTGTCACAGAAGCCATCCATGTCCCTCTTTCTCAACTGTGCATCTGCTGTCATTGATATCACTAACAAAATAACATCCTTGTTCATTAAAATCAGCAGGAGCAAGAATCGTGGGCTTCATCATGGACTCTTAAGAGTTATCAAATTTATCTTGACCATCTAAAATCACTATATTGAGTTTAAACATTGTCTTAAAAAATCACCTTTGAGGAACATTTCTGGCCTGGTCTCATCATACACAGATGCACATCTTCCTTTATATCATGTACAATTTTCTGAGTCCCCATCATGTTGATTTTGCATCTTGACTATGGTCTTTAATTATTTGTGCCTCAAAACCTGACTTGCCTCATGGTAGTTTTTGACTTGCAGGGTTGTCTATGCCATGAGGACAGGATTCAGACTTTTAACATCACAGCCAGATTTATTGTGAACATTAATTACAAATCACTATATATGTTCAATGTGAAAAATAATTGCCATCAGATTCTACTGAGAGAAAAGTCTCACCTCAATCAAAAGAATATTCTTGCCATAGAATAAATAATGTAAAAGAAATTTATGTGATAAATTTGCAAAGCAATTATTTTAGGCTCTAAACAATAGATAGTATACAATTGAGATCCATATACATAAGGGAGAAGTAAGTCAATTAAAATTCTCACAGCATTCTTTGATACTAGAACCACAATGCCATGATATACATCATCATAGAGCAGATTAGACATTCTGGAGTATAATTAGTGAAAGTCTCAGAGAGAGTTTATCTATAGTAGAGCAATGAGAATATCAATAGCTGCAGTTTCATCAATGCATATGATAACATACCTGTATAGCATACAGAGGATTATATAAAATAAATCCCAGTATAGAATATAGAGGAGTATATGAAAACATCCCAGGCTCTCATAAAGAGGATTTAAAAGCTGGAGGAAAACATGATAAAGGTTATAAATGGAAACAATATATTCAAAGAAGAAATAACACCTAAGTGATGGTGCAAAACCTTTCAACATTTAGAAAAACTACTATGTGACGTACCTAAAGAACTCTACATATTATCCATGAAACAACATAGAGAAAACCCTGGCAAGGCACAGCTCACCCAAACAGGTAACAGCCACAATGGAATCTCAAAATGTCACCCATTAGAAACTACACAGCATGTTAAAGGTAGTGAGAAAAATTTCAGATTTCACTTCAAAAATTATCAAACCAGAAAGATAAAAAGGTATATTCATTGCCTGGTGATGCTGGTGCATGCCTTTAATCTTAGCATTTAGAAGACAGAGGCAGGTAGAGCTCAGAGTTTGAGGCTAACCTGGTCTGTAGAGCTAGTTCCAGGTCAGTCAGAGCTACACTGTGAAACCATGTCTTGGAAAAAACAAAAACCAAAGAAATCATTAAACACTTTTAAATAAATAAATAAGAAAATACATTTTCTGTTCCCAGTGGCATTACTTCCCCAAAATGAAGTCTGAATACAGACACTTTTAGGCAAAGTCCAGAAAATAAATCACCAACAAACTGTTTTTATAGCAGCCCTAGGTGAGACAAATGTGTTGTCTTATTTTTAATTTTAATAGAAATTCTTACACCTTAAAATGAACAACATATTTACTTAATAGCACATCTAGAAATAAAACCTATGTCTAAAGTTACCACAGAGAAAGGAAAATAGGCAGGAGATACTTACAGAGCTGTGAAGTGTAAACTTATAATAAAGTATTTATATTATACATGAAATGGCTTAATGTTACCTGAAGGAGGCTGTATAAGTTAAAGGCAGGCATGCCAAACCCTGGGGCAGCATCTAAATATCAGTAAAGTTAGACCCAAGAAGGTAATAATTGAAATGAAATGAAATCAAGGATGATGCAAAAATAACAGAAGGGTAAAACAGCTAACATAAATAAAATAAAAATAGTAGCACAGTGCCTTTAAATCCAACCATATGACTATTGTGGCTAAATGCAAATCATCCAAGCATCCCAGCTAAAAGGCAGAGACTGTGACATTGTATAAAGATGGCAAGTATAGTACTGTGCCATCAAAGTAAGACACAGGCATAGAAAACACACACTGCCTGCAGTAAATCATGGGGAATTAGAGTTGACTATAATAATGCTGTCCGAAGGGAACTTCAGATGAGGTCACCTCCTGACACCGCCATTCCCACTTTCTTCCTCCCACCCCATGTCCCCCTCTCTTCATTGCCTTCTGTCTGTTCTGTTTAAAACCATGAGGTCAAAGACCTTCTGGTACTGTGTCAATATAGAAAGCTAAGCTTGATTAATGAAAAAAAAAAAACCTCAAAGGAACTTTCCTTCACAGTAAAGATAATTTCCTCCCAAAGCTTCTATGATCGCAAATATTTTAGCACCTGCCAGAATGAATTACCATAAGTGCCATTCTCTTTCAGTCAAGTAAATATCATTTAATGTCAATTTCCCATCTTTTGTCTCACATAGCTTTCTCATTTCTTTATGGGAACCCAATGTGAATGGAAGAGCCATGTTGGTAGGCTAAGGTATAATTTTTTGCACATTTTTTTTATTGTATTTTTGTGTGTGACTGTTTTGCCTGTATGTATGTTTGTGGGCATCATGCATGCCTGGTACCCACAGATCTAGTAGAAATGGCATTACAGATGGTTTTGAGCAGATATCAGTGCTTGGAATTGACCCTGGGGGCCTCTAGAAGATCAGCCAGTGCTCTAAAGTACAGAGCCATGTGGTCCATCTACCTGATGTAGCCTCTAAAGGAAACTTAGTTTATGATGTGGCTCAAGTTATTTTATACTACTAACTATACTGAATATACTGGATATGTATCTTTATCAAAAATTATAAGCTTTAGATTCACAAATTTCTGAGAGTAATTCTAAAATTCAACAGTTTCTGACTTGTTAAATTCTCTCTCCCTCTCCCTCCCTCTCCCTCCCTTCCTCCCTCCCTCCCTCCCTCTCTTCCTCCCTCCTCCCCTCTCTCTCTCCCCCTCTCCCTCTCCCTCTCTTCTTCCCTCCCTCTCTCCCTCCCTCTCTCCCTTCCTCCTTCCCTCTCTCTCTCCCCCTCCCCCTCCCCCTCTCCCCCTCCCTCCCCCTCTCTCTCCCTCTCTCCCCCTCCCCCTCTCCCTCTCCCCCTCCCTCCCCCTCTCTCTCCTTCTCTCCCTCCCTCCTTCTCTCTCTCCCCGCCTCCCCCTCCCTCCTTCTCTCTCTCCCCCTCCCTCCCCCTCCCTCCCCCTCTCTCCCTTTCTCCCTCCATCCTTCTCTTTCTCCCCCCTCCCTCCCTTCCTCCCTCTCTCTCCCTCTCTCCCTCTCTCCTTGTCGCTCTCTCTCTCTCTCTCTCTCTCCCTTCCTCCCTCCCTCCCTCCCTTCCTCTTTTTCTCTCATTTCCAGAGTCTACAAATAACTGATCATCCTCAATATGTGGAACAGGGATTAAATCTGAAGACTCAAATGGAATGCTCAGCATGGCACCTGGCAGACTCTCCTATGTCTTTCACATCACTTCCCTTAGACAGGGATATAGTTATTGAATGCATTCAGTGAGCAATTCTATTAAAAAACCAAGGAACATCATTCTAACATGAATGCCAAGAAAGAAATTCCAAAGTATTTTACTCACAACAGATTGAGAATTGACCTACACTGGTGCCTCTTGGGTAGTACAGCAGATGTGAAGACTTTGCAAGTATATGCCCATGCACAGAGGGTAAGTTTGTGTGTGTGTGGTGGGGAGGAGGTACTTACCATAGAGACCTTGCTCCAAAGTCATCCTCCAGACTTTAAAAATACAGTAGTGCATTTAGAAAATCTATGCCTCCAGTGTCTTTGTGAGGCAACAGTGCTTGCTAGATTTTAACTGCAAATTCAAAGTTGTTGCAAAGTCTGAGACTATTAAGATCCATCATTTATTATTATCATCTAGAGAATTAACATTCTCATGTGATGTGTTGATTATGAGAAGTTACCCCTCAATGGCATAAATCACATTCTATCAACAGCATAAATATTACTGTCAGGGAAATAATGCATGCATCTAGAAAATATATAACACCGGATCCCGGCCACCAATTCTTCATGAGTTAACAATCTATTTTATTCTGTTTTTCTCTTCTTTAAGGCTTTGAAGTAAATGCCCTGGAAATTCCTCAGACACATCCCCAGAGTGATAACAATGAAACTGTAATGAGAACAGGAAAGGCCCAGATGGTACAGTTCCTTTAGAGTGTGCTCTTACATTAAAAAGATTTTTCAGTTTTGGAATGAATATTTTATTTTGTAATAATTAAATGAGCAATAAAATGGCAAAATGAATCCCTGTTTCTTTGGACCTTCCAGCACAACGCCATCACTACAGAACTGGCCGCTTGCATCCATGGTTGCGGAGCTGCCAAGAACGCAAATGGAAATTCTGTTTGGCATCTGTTGAAAAAGTTAAGAAAAATTGAAAGGAAATAAGGAGGAGGGTGAATTCTTCCTTTTTTTTTCAAGTTTTATTGTCAAGCTACAGGTAAAGATTTGCATAGCACTGGATTTAA
Organism: Tokudaia tokunoshimensis; assembly: GCA_036184795.1. Classification (NCBI taxonomy): domain Eukaryota; kingdom Metazoa; phylum Chordata; class Mammalia; order Rodentia; family Muridae; genus Tokudaia; species Tokudaia tokunoshimensis. The sequence continues at coordinate 25,855,374 of BTHU01000001.1, read as the reverse complement.
GATAGGCAAGTAGACAGGCAGGTAAGAGGAATTCAGGAGACTCACTTATAAAGGGACAGTAACTAACCAGGACACAAAGTCAACTTTCCTCCCAGCAAGTGCGGGTAGAACCATGACCATCAGTGTACAAGACAAACAAACAAAAGACCAGAAGGACAGTGATGAAGTCTCTTTACCTTTCATAAGGTTGGCTAAAATATACCACATACCTAAATATCAGACCCTGAATTTTACACTTTTTAGGGAAAGATTTGGAAAAAAAAATCTTGTGACTGCAGGTTCACCAAACATTTCTTAGATCTAATACCATCCAAAACACAGTCCTTGAGAGAACAAACACATCAAAATTAAAACTTCTTCAAAGAAACTCAAAAGTGAGAAAACAAAACAAGCAAACAAAGAAGTCACTATCTGAGAATACACTTGGAAAGTATATATTGCATAAAGCAAATGTAAACAAATAGTCAGGACTTTACAAATCTCAATAAAAGTTTCTTTTTCAGTCAATTGTATTCGACAAAATGTGTAAAATTAGAGGAAAGTATTGCAATAGGAGATATGTGATATCACAATGGTCATGCATAATGTCAGATATAATTACTCATAAGGCAAATGTAGTTTACAACTTCTAGTTTTCTGAAAGATATTCATTATAATAGCTGAAACATCAAAGAAAAGCTGTGGCCCAAGCTGGTATGGACAGAGAGGAAGCTGTATCCCTAAGCTCTGACTGGCAGTGTGAAATGACAGGAACACTTAGGACAATGGAGTAGTTCTTTTAAAAGTTAAATATTCACCTATTATGATCCAACATTGCAATCTCTCAGTATTTTTCCAAGAAAGAGGGTTATTGTATGTGCCCATACAGACATGTGTTCATTAGCAGTTATCAGAGCTTTATTACCAACACAAACCTAGAAACAGTGATGCCCATCAGAGTTGAATATTTTTGTAATTTATGGAATATCTCATCCATGTAAGTAATGCTTTACAATGAAAAGTAAAAAAAAGTATTAGAATAAACAATATATATGTAACCCTTATTGTTAGAGAAAGAAATGTTAAATTAAAGGTAAATGTTGCATTATATAATTGTCAACACACTATGAAAATGTAAACAAATCTGACACATAGTGAGATACTGCATCAATGCTTTCTGGTTTCAAAAGAAATGGAGGAGAGAGAGGAAGAAAAGTTCAAACATGAGCATTGACTACAGCTCTGTATGAAAGGCCCACTTGCTCATTAATTGCAGAAATGGCTGGATCCTGAGAGCTGTGACCTCATCAGTGGATTAAACTAGGGATAGATTCATGATCCAGTAGAATTATTGAAAAATACTGGTAAATGAGAAACTTGTGGCTAGTTAGGGTAATGAGGTCATAGTAGCCATGTCCTGAAAATATAGTGTCTTTAGCTCTGCATGTCTCTAGCTCCTTCCGGGGTCTTTGCTATTCAGGCCTCAAAAACCAGTGAGTGTTTCCTCCTTCAGAAAGGTTCTCTTAAATATCTGACTATACAGTGAAGAAACTATGCATTATGTGAATGTCTGTAATAATGCAGACAGTGCCATGCCAATATAAAACCTGTCAAACTATGCCTTGAAATAACTCTAGTATTTTTTATTTATACTGTATTATTCAAATTATACATACATACAATAATATATATACATACATGTATGTGTAGATGTAGGTTAATTTGGACATGTCTTTTGGTCAGATTTATATAGCATGTATAATAATAGCTGTACGTGAATTCAAATGACAGAGAATTTTTTAACTTAATTTAATTTTTTTGCTTACTTATTTTCCATCCCACTCACTTCCCCTTCCCAGTGACGCCCCCCACAGTCTTTCTCACATTCCCTCTCCCCTTCTCCTATGAGCTGGTAGAGGACCCCTGTGCATCTCTCAGCCCTGGTACTTCAAGTCTCTGTGAGGCTAGGCACGCAGAGGAAAACTCTTAAGTATGATTTTAAATAAAAATTATCAGGTAATAGAGGGGAATGCTAGGGCAGTGAGGTGCGAGTGGGTAGGTTGGTGGGAGAGCACCTGTATAGAAGCAGGAGGAGGGGGAATGGGAGAGTGGGTTTGCGGAGGGGAAACCGGGAAAGGGAATAACATTTGAAATGTAAATGAATAAAATATCCAATAAAAATAAGTATTATAAATGATACAGGATATACATGAATAAAATGGAATCTGGGTGTCAACATATTCTCTTATAATTCCACACTCCAGAAGTTTAGGCAAGAGGATTGCTATGAGTGGAAGACCAACTCAAGTCTTCAAAGTGAGTTTCTCATTAATCTAGATCACACTCTTGAGTTCTTGTCTTAAAGTAAACAAACACACACACACACACATACACACACACATACAGCAAGAAAATAAAATAATAGAATCATAAAACATTTAAGATTAATAACTGGATATTAGATTATGATCATGAAAATCAACTCTAACTTATCTTCATAATATTGGCAAGAATACAGAGTGATGATAATATTGAATGTTGGTAAATACTGAAATGGAAATTCTTTACTCCTGCTAGTACATGAGCAGAGAGGAGAGAGAGAGAGAGAGAGAGAGAGAGAGAGAGAGAGAGAGAGAGAGAGAGAGAGAGAGAAACTAGACAAGATATGCAATAAGTCACTTACATGTGTAGATGCCACAGCATAGATTTCAGAACTCCATAAGAAGATTGTGACCAAATGTGCAAAGATGAAGTATTTAAATGTTCATAGATGTTCTGTTTAATCTAGTAAATTAAAAAAGTCTCCTACATCAGACAAATATAGGTATGTTGTTTAAATTTATTTTAAATTTTATGTGTATATGTGTCTTATCTACATGTGTGTATTTACACTGTGTGTGTGAAGCGCCTAAAAGAAGGCATGTGATCCCTTGGAACTGAAGTTACAGATATCTGTGAGCATCCATGTGGGTGCTGGGAAGCAAATATGGATCCCCTGTAAAAGCAACTGTTCTTAGCCACTGGGCCATCTCTCCAGTACATCAAAATATATGCATTATAATCTGGTAAGTGAAAAATGTTTAAGATTCTTCGTAATCTCATGAACCCCATTCATAGCCCTGGATTATGGAAGATAGAGTCATTCCAATTACCCTGAAGAAGCCTTGCAAATGGGAGCAATTTTAGACAGGGCTGCTCCATTGGAGAACAGAACACAGGAGAAGTCAACAGGAGGGTTAAGGTGAGACAAAGTTTAGCACAGGAATGGAAAAAGAAATGTTTTCAGGAGAATAGGACTGCTTGCATGTTGGTGTCAGAAAGGGTGCCGCAGGTGAGATGTAGGAGGTGAGATGAAAAGACTTTAATAATGAAAGGGTTTCAAACACTTTGCAGAACACAGCAGCATCTGTAAAATTGTGAACTAAGTATATCTCACACCTGTAATTCCCACTTTTCATAAGGTTTATGGATCTTCAATAATACAATCAAGCAGATGAGACTTTCTGAAGTCAAAGTCTCAAGAAAAGCTCCATCTAGAAGCAGTACACAAGGCTAGTACATTCTTTTCAAGACAGCTTGTACTCAACACCCACTCAGTTCTGCAAAGTCTTCTGAGAAACAGGGCTAACAGCTTCCCAAACCCTGGGTCTTATTCCTCTATCTTATTGTCTTTGTTGCCTGAGTTTAGTTAACACTCATCAAGTACTGTAGCCACAGCTGGGGTGACCAAGCTGCCTGTGGCCATCTTGGATGATACCTCTTAACTGCTATCTTATAACACTGTAGTGATCTGAGGTTAACCTGCTTCTCCATAATCAAGAGATAATAAAGTATCTTTAAAGTATAGAACTACAGGTGTAAGATATGTCTCAGTGCTTAAGAGTTCTTTTAGTACTCTTGGTGGATCAAGAGCTCAGTTTCCAATGTTGACAAAATTACCTGCAATTCTAGTTCCAGGGGATCTGACACTCTCTTCTGGTCTCTGTGGGTATCTGCACACACATCTGCAGCTATCCCCATCCCTCATGATGCGTGCACACGCGAACGCGCGCGCGCGCGCGCACACACACACACACACGCACGCACACATAATTAAAATAAAATAAGTAAAGCATAGAACTAATTCATCTAGCTCTAGACAATTCAGATATAGTTCAAATACTTGTGCCCTCTTCCTTCACGGATGCTAAATAAATCCAGGGTTGCTACCCTGAATTGGGAAGGAAAGAATTAGTATTTGGTTATTGCCATACTTCTTGTCTTGAATGTTCCTGTTTTCTTTGTCTCCATCATAACATATTACTGACTTCGAGGGATGATAACCACTTGGATTGTCACATGCAGATGGTTATCACACAGCCAAGCAACTCCTTTTCTCCATGTGACTCTCACTTTCTTCTGTGATGTGCAGTGTTCCCTATATCCTCACCCCACTTATTCCAAAGGACTGTTCCACATTTCAATCTCTCCCTGTGTGGCCAGTCCCTGATAAACCAACCACATAAGTTTATGGTATACATATAAGAACTTCTGTGCACCTTCCTTTGGACATATTCCTTATCATAGATACAATCCCAATGTGAAGTTTGGTGGAATAAGAGGAGCAAACACAATTCATTATGACCTCAAACAACCTGACAGAAGCACACAGTGGAGCTTCTGTTGTTTATATTTAAAACAAAGCATCTGTGCTTTATAAGAGATGTGTTCTTCATTGTGTTTAATTAGGTGAAAAATAGGTAAAGGGGTATGAAAAGGAAATTATGATTTAACCAAACAACAACAATTATATGTTGCTGAAGCAGCCACATTTTAATGTCAAGGGTTTAGCGAGTCTTGTGAATTGTGACATGAATCATTAAAAAAAAATAATTCACACATTTCAAGTTTAAACATAAAGAGAGCTTTTATGTATAATAGCGGTCAAAAGACATTCTTTTTATGTGCAAACAATAGAAAAAATAAACCTTCTCTTTCTTCAGAAGGCTTTAGTTTTACTTAATTACTTCCCTTACACTTCTTTTATTTATAAATGAATATAAAATAACAAGAACGGAACAAACTTAACTGACTGACTATGAAACAAATATATATACTTTGTGTTAGTCACTGTAGAACACACATCTTAGGTCCCCAACTTAAGCAAAGAATATGACTTAGTGTCACAAAACCCTATAAAGAGAAGAATGAATTATGCAGATGTGAAGACAGGGGTTAAGAAAACCATCTTGCAAGGTGTTTACCACAGTCTCTGCTAATGGATTTCAAGTCTATAAATGGAGCATAGCACCTCTGTAAGGCATGCGGCAGATTGATAAATAAAGAACCACAGGCACCACAGACTTACAGAACTGGGAAACAGGATCAGAAGTGTAAGAGCACATTTAGGATGTTAGTTACCAAAATAGCATCAACAATAATAATAAACAGAATCTGACTCAGTGAAATTCATCTTTTGTTTTGTCTTTCCTCATTTAAGCAGGGAATGTTAGGAAAAAGTCGAATGAGGAAGGTAGAAGGAGGTGCTTTGTTCTCATGGTAACTACAAACCTTAGCGTCACAGGTCAATCATGAGAGACATATCAGAAAAAAAAATATCTGGACCATTCCTAGGAAACAAAGCATTACACTCTGCATTTTAAAAGATAACAAAATAAATGAACTCAGACTCAGTTTCTGTTTGTGAGAAATAAATGGGTGAGGGAAGGAGGATTAGAGAGATAGAGAGAGAAAGAAAGCAAGCTAGCTAGCTAGCTGCCTGGCTAGGCACGTACTCCTATGAGGTTTGCTAACAGCTTGGCAGCATCATCTGCTGGAAAAGAAGCTGATAATTAGACTGTGCTGTGCTACATTTTGAAATAGAAGCATTCCCAGAGGCTCAGGTTATTAGTCTTATGTGCCCCAATGATGAGTTTTGGGCAGACTGTGGGACCTTCTGAAGGAAAAGCCTAGTGTGCCAAATGAAAAGGGGACACTGAGGGTGACCACTCCTTGCTTCTCTCCTGTGTTTCTGCTTTCTGACCTGTGTCATACAGTCATCACTACAAGGTCCCTCAAGCTCTGGCTTGGCTACTCTAATCATCACACCTTCCCCAATAAAAGCCTTTGAATACACATTTTTCTATGTAAGTTGTGTTATTGCATCAATGATGAAATGAACTAAAACACAAATGGGTACTGAGACTGGAGTTGTTGTAGTCAATTTAGCAAGTGTTTCTTAGACTCTAGTCCTTCGTTACAGAAGAAGTGTGAAAGCTGGGAGATGAGGAATACAGAAGCCCTAGAATGATGGAACTATATTTTACTAGACTGTTCTCCTTGAGTTCAGGAAACCATGGTGCTGAGAGAAATGAAGACTTCAAAGAATGGATGAGGTCTGAGGTAGGAAAAAGGATCCTATTGGAAGTAGATTGAAGCCATTTGTGTTGCATTGTGGTGCCAAAGATGGCATCTTGCTGACATCCTGAAAATTTGTGGGAACTGCATTCCAAAGCAATGAATTTATTTGGTAGAGTGTTGTAGTATTCCCTCTACCCTGATTTTTAATTATTTAAGAATTTCACACAATGTGTTTTGATTAGTTTTTATCCCCTTCCCTAAATCCTAATTCTCTATAGAACCACTTTCCTTCCTGACCCAAATTTGTGTCCTCTTAAAAAAAACAACCTAAGACAGTTTGTGCTACATATGTCATCTTGGGTATATGGCTACCCAGTGGAGAGCATGGACAAGATACCAGAAGTCATACTCTTAAAGAAAACAGACTCACTTTGCCCCAAGAGTCTTTTTCTCCCCAACATCCCCTTAGATAGGGTTGGAACATCATGAACACTTCCCACTATATTCTGGGACATTGTATGTCCAGGTCTTGTGTGTGCTGTCAAACCGTTGTGAATTCCTATGAGCAGCTACCCTGCTATACAAAGAAAATACTTTTCCTTGTAGTTATCCACCAAATCCTGCTCTTATGACAGTTATGTCCCATCTTCCATACTGATCTCTGAGCCTTGGTAGGAAGGGTTGTAATATAGACATCTAATTTGGAGGTGAGAATTCTTCAGTGTCTTATGATTGACACATTGGCCAGTTGAAGGTTGCTGCACTAATCACCAGCCACTGCAAATAGAAGCTTCTCCAATGAGGATTGACAGGTGTACTACTTTGTGGCTATGGTAAGTCCTAAGGAGTCAGTTTAATACTATATCTATTTAGCAGAATCACAGTGATAGGTTCTCCCCTTGGACCTAAGATCTCCCTAGTCAAGGGTTCTTGGCTCCAATATTGGTCCAAGGTATGGGTTTAATTTCTTGAAACAGGCCTTAAATCTAATCAGAAAGTGAAGTATAGTTTTTTTTTAAAACTCTGTTCTTAATGTGTCCTCAGCATTATTATCATTCATATTATCATTTTGTAATAGAGATTATGTGGGCCTGGTAGCTATGGCAACTAATTACAGTGATGGTCTGATCTGTGTTATTGGGAACATAGTTTTTCACTCTCTTTAGGAGAGAAGGAGGGGAAAGTCACAGGACCTTCACTTGGGACTTCAGTCCTTCATCTGCCCTGCCTTCTCCCAGTTGATAATGATCTTGGAAGATGCTCAAGTCTATAGGTTGCAGAATATCACCCAAAGGTTAGACTCTATACAGCTTCCATGAGATCAACATCTAACTCTTTGCTTTGGCTAATTAGACTTTTATGGGAATCTTACATTTTTCTGTTGGAGCCCTGTCTGGGGTGACTAGACGTTTGCTCAAATTGTTTCAGGAAAAGGTAATACAACTCTGGAGGTTTCACGAGAGCATAGCATTCAAGTTGTGCATGACTGTCACTGCCTCTAATTAGTGATCTCCACAGTGAGAGTCCAGAGTAAAATACAGGGCAGAAAGAAACTCGGGAAAAATAAGGTGTGGGGATTTGTGTTTAAAGTTGGACTCACAGCAAGTTTGGACAAAGTCATTGGTAGCGTTAACGAGTTGATTAACATATGAAAGAGAAAATAGGAACTTGGCATTAAGACTATAGGAAAAATGATTTGAGGGTGAGATTCCCCAACCCCCCAGTTGAAGGTCCCAGGTTCTAAAAAATGCAAACCTGTTTGAAAACTATTTTCAAAAGAATAAGTCCTCCAGAGTTCTTTGTATGAAAAAGGCCTGGGCTGGAGATATGGCTCAGCTGTGAAAGGCTAGGCTCACAACCAAAACTATAAAAAAGGCCAAACAACCATGGATTTGGGGATGGTCAGCTGCACCCTAAGCCACACCATCAGACCACTGTATCTTGAGTCTTGAGATGGGCAGACAAGATGTGGCAATGTAGAGTCCCTTTAGGGGGATGCTGATCAGAGTATATGTAAATTCATGAAAAATCTTCTGGAAGTGAAATAACAGAAAATTGTTAGCTATCACATGGGTTTTGGAATTCGAACCAAAGTCCTCTGCAATTCATCTTCTCACCGCAAGACTATGGGGACTATTTAAGTTAAGTGAACAGCACTTTGCATTATGACATGGGCATGGGCATATGGAGAACAAGAGGAAAACACTATGTCTTGAAACTAAAATTTCCTGAACACGTTTACCCCAGGTTAATTCTGTAATAGAAAGGAAAGGACATTTGGAACAAAGCTACGTTGGAGACTCACTTCTCTAAGTAAGTCATAGTGGAGTTGGTGCCACAGATGAAAAGATTAGGTTGTGTGTGTTTTAATTATAAAACATGAAGAAAGAGCTAGACATAATGGCTCAACAGTTAGAAGTACTTGCTTCTCAATCAGAAGGATAGAAATTGAGACCCTGGATCACAAATGCCTGCAAATCTAGCTCCAAGGGATCCCACACCTTCTTATGGACTCCATAGGCATCCACCACATATGCACATCAATACTCACAGACAAAACTAGACACAAGAAGAAACACACACATGGGGATGGAAGATGAAATCTATTTAAAAACATGCAAAGAATCATATTACTTTTTACCAAGTTCTGTCATTATTATATGTGTTTTCTTTCTAGTTGTCAATTTTGAGAAGATTTATAAAACATTATAGAGCATTAAAACCACACAGCTGAACATCACTTATGTCTGTACTAAAGTTGCCTGGTTTGGTAGGGGTAGGCTCACAAATGTATAGTGTGGGAATTGGTAAAGCAGAAAACATGGCCAAGATGTTTTCCCACTGCAGTGGACACTGGGACAAACATACACCCAACATCAGGTGGCATCTGGATTGTGCTCTGTTGAAAATTAGGGAGCTTTGACTTTACCATTTCTTGTCATCTGAAGTGCTTGGCACAAGTGGTGACTCATGTCACTGGATAAGGCCATTCTACATGCTATCTGTGGCCCTATACTGTGTCTTCAAAGTCCTTGGTTCTGTGTAAAAGGATTAAATACATATTTGTGAGGAGATGTGAACATTTCATTAAAAACATGAATAAACTTTGGTTCTAGCAAAAGCAGTTTGCTTACAGCTCAAAATTAAATAAAACCAAACTAACGAATTAAAGACTTGGTGGAGAGATTCTCAGAGGAGACATATGAAAGTTGTCAGCTTTCCAATTCTCATACATGGAGAATTTTAAAATATTCTCATTCATATATTACATATGATATGAGATCATAAAGAATTTTAGAAAAAAATTTAAACTTAAAATGCACCAAAAATATCAAAGTATAGTAAAATAGCCAAAGGGATGCAAGAATGATCAAAAGGTAAGAATGTTAAGTAGTTAGAAAGATGGGTTAAATGTAGCCAATGCTCCTGTCTGGCAGATTGACAAGGCAGATATCTTGCTTGGTTGGAGGCCCAGAAATTCAGTCACTTGTCTTCTGAGTACACACAAATGGATTCATAATTGGTTAATATCACATAGGAGCTGACACTAGAGAGATGTATAGGATAGCAAGGATGTAACACATTTAAGGTCCCAAATACTAAGCACAAGTTTTGTCTGAGGTCTTGATTCACCCTAATTCTTGCCATCAAACACATCCCCAAATCAAGGGATTAAGGAAGATAAAAAATATATGCTAGAGGCTTCTGCCTCAGACTGATGACTCTCTAAAATTGTACAGCTGTTGCAAAGATGCTGTTGGCATCCTAATGAGCCCAAGATGATCAGTTGATTTCAGAGGTAAGGAACTTCTCTGTCCAGTACCTCTTCTCACAGGTAAATATGCAAATATTTGTCATTAGTCTACTCAGGGAGAATCCTGTAAAGGAGTAAGCACCATAATGATTTCCAAATCACCTAGCATTTGAATTTCAAAGGCAATGCAGTTCAAAATGTGTGGGTTTGGAAGAGCAGACTTGTTTGGAATAGTAAGTCTTTTTTCTTTATTTTTCCTGTGCAATGCATTGAAGTTGATGTGTTTGCATGATATGGCCAAAGCCTCTTTGCCTAATATGGTTTCCCTGTTTATGGTCAACTATCTTTCAAATCCATGTATATTGTTTCTGCAAAATCAAAATTGCCTCCCAATCAGTTTAAAAGCTAAAATGGGAAACTTAGGGGACTGGAGAAATTACTCAGCTGTGAAGAGCTTGCTGCAGAAACATGAGGTGGTTAATGTGACCTCCAGTCTCTATGTATAAAACTGGGAGTGGTGGATGTATCTATATAATCTCAGTGTTGGGGAAGTGATGACAAGAGAGTCCCTGGGTTCACTGGCCAGACAATCAAGCCACATTAATAAGTTCCAGTTGGTAGACAGTGATCAATGAACACACCCTGCTTTGATTTTTGGCTTCCAAATACATGGACCCTAGTGCATAGATACATATAGACATATGAGCACATGTGTATGTGCATGTACATGTGTGCACAGACACACAAACACACACACACACACACACACACACACTCCTCACAGAATAACAACAGCAACAATATATAATGTAAATACGAAATGCATAAGTAAGCCCCTGACTGAATGACAATTAAGACATTAAAATTGTATTTCATTTCTCCCAACTCAACGTGGAAGCTCATAAACTTTATATAACTGTCTTAAAGATATTTTAAAATATTTTGACTTTCCAGTTGAATTTTAAATATCTTAAAATTACTAGTTCCAAATGAGCAAAGATACCAAATTACTAAATTAGTTTTTTTCTGCCTTTAGAATGAACAGATTTATAAAGCTTACTGTGAATGTATAGGATCTAGAGCTGACAATGGAAGTGGCCTTAAGGCTGTCTTTACCCACATAGCAGCTGCTCTAGAGATAACCTGGTCCTACAACCCCAGATCATCACAGTCAGTGAAGTCTATAAAACTGTCTTTCATGTTTTGAAGAAGTTCTACCTCGTCCAGCACTCATGTGTGTGCTTTAGCCATTGTGTAGACATACTGTACCATACCTGATCTACAAACATTTCTGTTCTTCCTTCCTGCTTTGGCACATTTCCCATTCAAATCACCAATGGGCTCCCACACACCTGCAAGCCATCAATCAAGGACAGCCATTTGGTTTCCTTTAAGAAGTTAAAGAATTCTAAGTCATAAACTCTAAAGAAGAAAAATATATGAATGCCTTGTCCAGGTTTTGTTTTGAGAAAAGCAACATAATGGCAACAAATTAATCTGAAATACTCATCAAAACAAAGAAAGAAATGAGAAAGTTGGAGAGACAGCAGTGCCAACAAATTCCCATAATGGTTACTAGTCAGGACTTAAAACACAAACTTCTGCCCAAATGAGAATAGCAACAATAACAATTTCACTATTCCACCTCAAATAAATTAATGATTTCAGAATTTTAAGTCCTATAATAAAATCACTGCATTTAATTAAATTTCTTGAAAAGTATTGGTATTAATATTAGTTATTTTTATTCTCTATAAATGAGCATACTTTTACTGAGGACTCTGTGAAAATGAAGGTCAATAAAGAGTAGCCTCCCTTGCATGCCTCAGTGTCATAATCAACAACTCTCCTTTCATCTGCAGACTCACCCTCTCGGGTAAGTTCAGCCTGTAAAGTTGGTTCATGGCCTGTAGGTGGAAACACACCTGTGTTCTCTGAACATCCAATCTTAGGTTGATAGTTTCTATCATTGATCCCAGCCCCATATGCACCAGTCCTTTCGTCAGTCGCTTGAGAGTACACAAACTCAGATAGACCACATGTTCAGGACCTATTGTGAAACAGGACTCATATCCTTTAGGAAACTAGTTTTGGGTGCCTGATATAAAGAGGATTCTTTATATCCTGGATATGTAGAGTTCTGCAGACAGCCTGTATTGCTTCTTCAGCTGCTTACTTATAGCTAGGACACTCAGTATAGAAAGTAAACTTTTCTTAAGTTATCTCTGCACTGTTCTGTGCCTCACTTTGTGTTCTAACTACTGGCCCTGATGACCCATAACAACCTCAAAATCACCCCCATAGGTGCCTGGCAGAGACCCATAGTGGCAATAACTACACAGAAACCATAGCTGTCACTGCAAATTTCTTGGGAGTTATTATTTCACCCTTCCAAGGCTGGAACTCAAGAGCCTGCAGCTTCAGGTTTGGTTTGTTTTTTTTTTTCACAAAGTGCCTCTTTTGACCTAGTTCCATGCCAGGGATCATGTATCTATTGAGTGTCTTGGATCTTCTGAGTCCAGCATTCCAAACCTTTACTGACACAGGTCATCCTTGCTGTTATGAAATCTATTTCTTTTTATGACAGTTTAACTTGTGTTGCATAAGTCTTAAAACAGTTCACTTTTCCAACGTGGCCATAACTGCATGTACTTTGTCTTGACTCTGGGCTTTGACCAATGAAAACTCAGAATGAAACAATGATATTTCTCATATATTCTTACATAAGTTGTTAGGGGGTTTTTGTTTGCTTTTGTTTTTCTTGTTTTTTTTTTCCTTCTATCATAAGTGCATACCCAGCAGCTAAAGGTCCAAGTAGAATAGGAGAAATTTAAATAGTCAGCTCCAACCAATGCATGAGAATAGGTCCAGACAATTTCTGCTGTTCCTAGCAGAACTCTATAGGCCTAAAGACACAGAATAAAGTGGAAAAATGTCTGTATTCTATGGTGTTTACAACACAGCATTATTTCAGCAAGATCAGGCTATGTGTGCAGACTAATTAGCATTGATGAAGATAGGGCTTGCATTTAGATTTTCAAAACAAAATCCAGGATGCCTCTTATTTTGTTATGACACCCGACAATTTGGTAAACCTAATCATTGGGGTTATAGAAGAACCACAAATTACTAAAAGGTAGCATATAATTATGCTAATATGCTGGAATAATTTTAATCACCATAGGCGATTGTATGTCATTACCAACAGTCTGTGAAGTATGACAATTAAATACAGATTAGTCACCCTCAGGTATCAGGAGAGTGGTTCATGTTGGTTTTGTGACTTGGGCCCCTAAGTAGCAAGCAAGTGTGGTGTGTGTTGAGTTTCTAACTCAGGGCCCCAGATAGCAATGGTATGGTACATGTTGGGTCTATGACTATCCAAGTTAGCTTTAACTGCCAACTTGGCATAACCTAGAGTCACCTGAGAAGGGAGTCTCAAAGGAGAGATTACCTAAATCACAATGGTGATTTAATTGTTTAGGTAATGGTGAATTACCTAAATCTTACCATGTTTGAGCTATTTTCTTCAGAGCTCGTTGATATAGAAGGACCCTGCCCACTCTGGGAACTCCCTTCCCTGGTAATATATAAGAAAGGTTGCTGGACAGGTGAGGAATCTGACAGCTATTTCTCTAGGGTTTTTTCTCCAACTTCTGATCCTAACTTCCCTCAGTGATGCACTGTAATCAATAAGTATAAATAAAGTCTTTTCTCCCCTAAGGTGCTTTTCCTCAGAGTATTTGATCGCCACAAAAGAGAGAAGAAACTAGGATATAACTGACACCAAAGGAAGGGGGTGCTGCTGTAGCGAGGTGACGGGGTATTCTTTGCCTTTAGAAGTATTCTTATGGAGGACTATAGAACTTTGAGCCAGAAAAGCCATTGAGTATTCAGGGATTAATGTGCTTTTCCAGGGTGAAGTTACACAGTGACAGAAACACAGACAAGGGAGTGGAAAGCAAATATGCTATTGAGACTTGGAATGAGGTTATTCATGTGATAGTGTGGTTAGAATCTCGTGTGCTTGTCAACTGGGGAAAAAGAATCAGCCAAGAATGAAAATAGACCAGAACCACTAAGGTGAATCCCGTGTTCTATATAAACAATAGATGCAGATCTCATGATGGGTCTGAGCAAAATCAGCTGTGGTTGACAAAATGGGCACTCTTCTTGTGAAATCATCTGTGTCTCAATGAGACAATAGGAATGAATGTCCTGTAGGTCAGCACACAGAGACTATGGACCAAGGGAGTGAAGGCTACATTTCAGACTGGCAGTCAAATTTTCCAGTGTTTGAGAGTCACCCACATGGTACTGGTTATGAAGATAGGAACGTTTCAAGATTGGAGGAGTTCTGGGGAACAGCTGAGGCATGTGGCATGGCCAGAGTCTTTGCAGAGAGTTTAGGAGAGTCGATTGGTGGAAGTCTCATTGCTAGGTCTATTGTAGACGCCAGAATTCTGGGACACCTGTCAAAGGCAGAGGCAAAAGTGAAGCTGGCCTTGGCCTGAGAAAGCTGTGAGTGCTGTGGTAGGCAGAGGAGAAGTGCAACTGGCTGTCTAAGCCTTTTGAAGCCAAAAGGCTATTCAATGAATGAGGCCCAGATGTTGGACACTGAACTACAGAATTTGATTTGCACTGCTTGTTCTTGGTTTTGATTTCATCTGATTATCTTTATGCCCTGGGTCTTACCCTTTGGAATAAGAAAGCAAAAATTTTGTTTTTAGTTTACAGGAGCTCACAGTTAAGGGACTTTGGGAGTTTTAAATAAATCTGGGACTTTTACAATGTTTGAATTTTTAAAGATGGGAACTTTCACTAGTTGGATTGTGTTTTCTATTACAATATTAACATGAGTTCTGGGAGCAGGAGGGGTGGAAGGTTATAGTTTTAAGGCAATGTGTTTGTGTCAAATTGACAAGAAGTAGTGTGTCCTAGTTAGTTTTAACTGTTAACTTGAGATAGTCTATAGCTCTCAGTGAAAAGAATCTCAGTGGAAAGGTTGTACAGATCACGCTGACCTATCGGTTTGTCTGTGAGGGATTGCCTTGATAATTAACTCATTTAGGAGGTTATCGTGAGCTATATAAGAGTTAGATAAGCATGGGTGAGTGATAATTCCTCCATGTCTTCTGTCTCAAGTGTGTGATGGCTGTATTTTTTTTGTTTTTTTCACTTTGACACAACGATAAACACATTTGAGAAGAAGAATTTCTTAACTTTTTAAATACTTCCATTGGATTTCCCTATAGGCCAGTCTGTGATATTTTTTTTCTTTTTATTATGATCGATGTGGGAGGGCCCACTGTGAGTGGTGCCATGTCTGGGCATGTGGTTCTGAGTAATATAACAAAGCAGGCTGAGTAAGTCATGGGGGAAAAGCCAATAAACAGCATACCCCCATGACTTCTGCTCAGTTCCTGCTTCTAGGTTCTTATTTGGAGTTCTTGCCCTGATTTTCTGCTATGAGGGACTATACACTATAAGATGAAATAAACCCCATTGTTTCCAACTTGTTTTGGGTCATGGGTTTTATCATAGCAATAGGAACCCAACTATCACCTACATCTGGTGGCTCACAACCATCTTTAATTCCAGCTTTAGAGGTATCTGATGACTGGTCCATGTTTATCAGAAGAAATCCCATGCAAACACAACCACATGCATACATATATACATACTTAAAATGATATTAAAATTAAAAACACCCTATTTAATGCAGTAGGAAAGGACATCACTAGGCAACAAAAACTGACGCATAACACCAGTACAGCACATGGGCCAATATAGAAAGCTGCACTTTACCCTAGCCCAGTTTCTCAAGGAAACTTCATAAACTGACTTTCCATGGAAAACAATGGAGAAAGTACCCTTTCCTAGCCTATAAGGTGTGAGAGTCATAAAAAAAGTCACAGTAGTGATCAAATGTTCATGTTTTAGCCAGAATATCATGTTTTTTCCCAACCACTGTGCATATCAGATTCTATGCTGGGTTCTGGAATGAAGTTATGGATGGGATGCAAAACATGGCCAAGTGCATTATATGCCAACTGCATATTAATAATGTGGGTACAGTTTGGGAATCCCAGCAGGAAGTACAAGCATAGTCCCAAGTTAAAGGTTATGGTTATATACACATCCTCTAAAATGTACTCCTTTTATGAAAGTTCATGGTGTTGAATGTTGAATTCTTTGCCTTTTAGAGTTTGCACACTATGCCCCCTTTAGCTCCCTAAGAAAGCAAGCATGGAAGCAGTTTGGGAGTTGCCTCCAATCCTTAGCACTGTTTTGTTTTCATTATTGATTAACTAATAAACTAGGACAGAACTGTGCTCCCTCCTGTTTACAAGGGTTCCAACACAACACTATCATCTCACAGTTAGACTGTAATTATCAAATATGTCAGCACTACTGGTTCCCTCTTAGGGTTTCTGATAGAAAATCTAAGCACAGCCTACATTCTTCAGTTCATTTGTCACAACAATGTTGATTCGGGCATTTACATCTTTAATTTTGGTACTCCTCTGTCTTGATTGTTGGTCTTTGTGACTACATTCAAATTTCCCTCATAACTGTACCTCTTTTCTGCATCTCAGGTACCTTGATTTGGTCATGTTTGGGGTGGTTTGAGTGTGTGTGTGTGTGTGTGTGTGTGTCTTTATGTGTGTGTACTCTTGTTTTGTTTCATTTATCTGTAAAAGGTTAAATATTCACAGGTTCTGGGAATAAGAACATGGACATTTGGAAGAGGTGTTATTCTGACTACAACAATGTTCAAAGTAGATTGCTAATTAGCTGGGTATAAAAATAATATACACTACAATCTTTCATATTTTGAACACTTTCTATTATGTTTAGGTTCCAAAGTCACATGTAGGATGTCAATGTCATTCAATCTGTACATTGATATATACCTGCTTTCTCTTCCATAAAGGATTCCATTAAGAATCTCTCCTTTGCCCCTAGTGTTTAGAAGTTATATAGTGATATGGTTTTTTAAGACATTGCATACAGTACTTAATGATTTCACCATCAACTCTCATATGTTCATTTGTGAGAAATTATATTTGCTAAATATTTAATAATATTACTCTAATGATGTTTACCTTTTGTCCTTCTACAGCTTTCCTTCAGCAATGTTAATATAGTTGCTTTATGGTGCTTTAATTGGAGGTCTGTTTTCTCATGTGTGTCAAGAATCATTTCTGCTATTTTTATTCCATTTAATGGCCCATGTTTTTTTCCTCATTGTGGAATTTGATTTATATTTTTATATTAATTAAAATATTTTGTCTACTCTGGAGTTCAAATTCTCTCCCTTACCCATTTTTATTTCCTTCTTCATTTTGTTTTATTTTTTTTTATTGTCATCTGCCCACAACGACAAAGATTACCCTGAAGTAGGAGCTGAAAGTCATCCTAAATGTATTCTCAGGTCTTACTAAATTTTCACCTTGCCCTGGGCAGAGACAATGTCTTCTAATTTCTCATTCATAATCTTTCTAGTAGGTGTATCATGGCTGACTTATGAATAGATAAAAATCAACTTGCCATTTCTAGACATCTTCTGTAGAACATAAGCAGAACTATCTTTCTGGATTTAAAACCACTAGACAAGGATTCCAACATTTTTAGTTCAAATTTTATGCCACAGAGCTTTTAGCCTTAACTATATGCTATCCTCTTCTAGAAAAATTGCTTCGGTATAGAGCAGCTGAGACTCAGTCTGCTGGAATTTTTCTCAGATCTTTCCCCAAAGTCAATGGAGAACGAGGTCAGCATGACACACAAGTGTGAGAAGACAGCTGGAGCCACACAATACTAGCTGTGACAACAAGTTTTGTGAGAGAGCCTGGAGGTGTGTACTGTATCTCATACTAGCTTTTCTCCCTTTTAATGAAGTTGGTGACAACCCATTTAATCTCAGAGTGTTAAGTGAACACCTAATTATGGTGTTAATGAACTTTGGGCTTCTATGGGGTTAGTAAAGTTTCTATCTTTCTTTAAACATTCATTTGATCAATCTCAGCAATGTGGGATTCTGAGACTTTAAAACTCATAAATGAAATTTCTAATATGAGAATCTACCATATGTATGAAACATCCATTAAACTTTAAATATAAGGAAACATTTTCCAGTCATTTCTGAGTAAAGGTTGCCAGAACATATGAAATGCAGGAGCTCATGAAAGGATATGAGGACAGGATATAACTATTAAAATAAATTCAGGAGTTTGAGTAATGGCTGAGTATACAAGAATGCCTACTTCTCTTACTGGGGACTTTATTCAGAGCCCAAAACCCATGTCTAGCAGCTAAAATTGCCTGTTATTACAATTCCTGAAGGATTTAATTCCCTCTTCTGACAACTACACTTACTTGCACAAACTCTCACATAGACACACATATATGAACATAACAAATATAATATTTTTTATAACATGAAGTATAAAGAATGAGCAAGAAAAGAAAGAGAATTGTAAGAACAAGAGGAAAACAAAACCATATAGCAGGAGCAGAATTTATAAGTAAACACAGGCCATTCTAGGTACTGATTAGAGTCCCTGCTCACATGAATGCTTAAGAAAACAAGAAAACACAGAATTTTAATATGCTTAGTTTCATTAACTCAAACACATGTCACCTTGGTCTGTGTGCTTACTCTGATACTGAACAACTACGATGGGCAAATTGCATGTTCATTACTGTCCCAGCCTATTCATCCACAAAAAAGGAAGGGGGAGGGCAAAGCCACAAAATCTTTGCATGTTACATGGCTGAAACAAACCATCAGAATGGAATATGAGATTGGAGATCAATGAAGTCAAGTGAATTTTATACCATCATCACCCTGACTCCCTGAGTTCCTGAAAGGAAACAGAAGACTTGAAACTTATTCCAAACATATAAGCAGATGAGATGGTTAGTCTGTCATTGCTTCTAGGGTATGATGGTTTGTATAAGCTCATCCCATGGAGTGGCATGATTAGAAAGTGTGTCCCTGTTAGAGTAAGTGAGTCACTGTGGGTGTGGGTTATAAGACTCTTATTCTAGCTGCCTAGATGTCAGTATTCTGATAGCTGCCTTCAGATGAAGATATAGAACTCTCAGCTCTGCCTGAACCATTCCTGCCTAGATGCTGCCATGCTCCAGTCTTGATGATAATGGACTGAACCACTAAACCTGTAAGCCAGCCTCAAAATGTTGTTCTTTATAGGACTTGCATTGGTCATGGTGTCTGTTCACAGCAGTAAAACCCTTACTAAGACAGAGGGTCATTCCCTGTGCAAACCTGTTATTAACTCCTTTGCTCTCTGAAGAACTAAATCCCATTATTTGTACCTTGTACCCTAACAGTAGCAGTAGATGTCAAATATAAAATTATGGTATTGATATAAAAGGAAAGAGAAAGTGAGAAAGACATAAAAACTATTTTCTTTCTTTTTTTATAGTTTTACTGTACATTTACTTTTAAAGAAAAAGATAACAAAAGTCAGAAACATACAAGTTGTCCCAGCAAATAATTTCAAATCTTTGTCATGACTGATATTATAACCTTCTACATAGTTTTTAATTAAAGTTATTTCTATATGCCTTGTATTGTGTGATTTGATTATATGCACAAACCTTTCATAAGCTAAAATAAAAAGAAATATTAATAAACTTTTATCTTACAGGGCAGGAGAAAGCCCAAGCAGGCTCTGTCTGTATTCCATGCCTATTTGTCAGTGTTCTTATTTTATTACTACTTATTTATGGATTAAGTCTATATTCTATCATCTCTTAGGCTAAGTCTTAGAAATTATATATATATATATATATATATCCATCCTTGGGGTCAAAATCTATACTTCCAGAATATTCTTGACTTAATCTGATTCTACTAGAGGATACAGTTTTTCTTTCATCTCAACTTTCATCACAGAATTGTGCCTTATTAACTGAAACTTGGAAAAAATGTTTGCAATCAGAAGTCAATTTTAGCCCTCCTTTCCCATGACTAATTAATGCAGAAGAACAGGTATGGGACGTTTTGAATACGGAAATGAATGTATACGTGGCTGCCATATCTGAAGCAAGTCTCCTCACAGCTTATCAGAGAGGCTGCCTCAGGTTTAGGTCAGAGCCTTGCTTAATCTGATCCTGATTATAAATCATTTTTAGTATATAACTAGTTTTTCAGCCCTATATTTCTTAGTCTACTCCTAAATCTGAACAAGAAAGAAGAACTGCCTTCAAGAGTTCAACAGATAAGTAAGTTCCCAACTTTGTCTTTAACTCAGAACAGCACCTTACATAGACTAATATTTTTTTTCCTTTTTTTTCATATTTTATTTTATTTTTTTTAATTTACATTCCAAATCATTTCCCCTTTCCCGTTTCCTCCCTCCCCGAAAATCCCATAAGCCCCCTTCCCTCCCTCTTTTCTCCATTCAACCCCCTCTCACTTCTCTGTCCTGGCATTCCCCTACATCCAGTCTTTCCAGGACCAGGGGTCTCTCCTTCCATCTTCTTAGAAATCTATTGATATGCGAATTGTGTCTAGGGTATTCCGAGATTCTGGGTTAATATCCCCTTATCAGTGACTGCATACCATGTGTGTTCTTTTGTGATTGGGTTACCTCACTAAGGATGATATTTTCAAGTTCTGACCATTTGCCTAGGAATAATATTTTTTCTCTAAAGAAATATTTACTCTGTGAGACCAAGAGAAGTGTAGAGAGAGGCATGATTATTTTACAAGCAGCAAAGAAGTTGCAGTAGGAGTTGTCCTGGCAAGATTCCTTCCTCTAGGCCTTCTACTCCTTCTGAACATGGAGAACACACTGAATTTTAAAATCATTAAAGTGGAGCGCCTAGTAAGTGGGACCTAGTGCCTGAACACTAAATCTCATTGCTGCAGAGTTTGAGTATGAAATATGTCTATCTTAATTCTGTTTTCTGCATACATGCAGGAGACCAGAAAACTTCTAACATTTTTCTTATTGCTTCAGCTTTACTTGGACAGGTGAATGGAAATGAAAACCAGTCTTTGTAATGTACATGATTAAAAACCCTGTCTTCAGATTCAGCTATCATTAAAAAGGAAGCGTACCATGCTGTCATTTTCCCTGTGTCCTTCCTAGAAAACATGAGGGAAAAATAAAGAACAATGAAGCAAACAAGCATAGTAAATAGATTATGGGCAGGGAGACGTCTTCATGGTCAACTGCTGGTCATACAAAAATAAGGACTACAGTTCAGATCTTAATAATAATAATAATAATAATAATAATAATAATAATAATAAATAATAATAATAATAATAATAATAAAAGAATTTAAGTGGCGCATGGGTTTGGTGACCCACTTGTACTTTCTTTTTTTGTCTTTATTTTTTATTTTCTAAGTTTTTTTATTTACATTCCAAATGATTTCCCCTTTCTCGTTTCCTCCCTCCCCGAAAGTCCCATAAGCCCCCTTCCCTCCCTCTGTTCCCCATTCACCACTTGTACTTTCACACCTAAAAAAGCAGAGATGAGGCAGAAGATTCTCAGAGCAACCTGTGCTAGCCATATAGGGAGCTCAGGATTTGTTGAGAAACTCTTTCTCAAATAAAGTGAAAGAAGAGAGATCTGGGGCAATCCCTGGGAGCAATCTCAGGTGTCAACATGCACAGGCACCTATGTTTACATGCAGCTACAGAGGTGTGTTCATATGTACGATGTGTCATCATACACAATGAGAATGGAAAGATCAAAGCAAGGCAGTAGATTTTTGTGTCACTGCTGCATTCTCAATGTGGTGAAAGGCACACAGAGGCAGCAAGAAGAGAATGTCATTGATCGTTGCAGTAAACCAATGAGATGCTCTAGGGTTCTCAAGCTCATATTGAAAAACTTAATTCTTTTCAATCTGAGGAAAAGGATGTTTAACCCATCTTGTCTAAGTTGCTTATTTCTCTTTAGGGAAACTGGCTTCCAGGCAGCCACAGGCCATGTATCTCCAAATACATTTCTCTCCATCTCTCTTTAATAGCCTTGTCTTTCCTTGCATGATACTACTGAGAGCAAGGATAAGTGAAGGTGGAGGACATGACTCTCATTTGGTTCTTTCAGAGATGACATTCCCGACAACATCAATGTCTTCATTCCAAGCTCCAGTTCACTCCAGTCCCAGAAAGCATGATTCCCCTGAAGCAGCAGACAGCATTGTTTGGAAGCTGAACTGAAGAAGTCCAGAGGTACTTGAGGGTGACCTTGATCCACTAGATGCCTCCATTTCTTGTTGATGTCTTTCTTTGGAGCATCTCGTTATTGTTTAATGTCCCTTCCCAAGGCCAAACAGAGGAATGGAAGAAACTGAAACTGCCCTAGGAGAGAAAAGTAGCTACCTACAACAGGGGTGGCTGGTACTGAAAAAGAACTGATCATTTCTCAGAATTATCTGTGATTATCTATTAGTAGATTTAGTTATCAAATCTTATTCCAAATAGATTTATTAACATTTTAAAATGCTCTTTCAGGGGACTGAAGAGATAGTGCAGTAATCAGGAATGTACTGCTTTTCTAGTGGACCAAATTTGAGTTCCCAGCTCTTGCATTTCACGTCTCATATTGCCCATAACTTCAGTTCCATGTGTTCAGCACCCTCTTCTGACTTCTATGTATGCCGGCACATATGTGGCAGCCAAAATGCCCTTCACATGGTGAAGTGTATATATCAAAAGAAAATATGATGTACAAAGGTATGGGGATTTGAGACTGAAACAAGAGTTCAAGAGGAAAGACAGTTTCCCAGGCATAAACTAAGCCATTACAAAATTACAGGTCAGTGCATGTTAGGGTCTATCTCCAAATTGTACCCAGTTTTATCCAGTTTTATCTTGTATTAGATCATTAATTCTTAGATAGTGATCTGCAGATGTCCACAGTTTGATAGGGAAGTTTAAAATGGCACTAAAATCCATTTGTCATCCTTAAAAATATGCTCAGATTATATACACAAATGCGCAAATCTTTCTGGATTGGTTATTCATAGGTTCCATTAACATGAGGAAAGAGAGAGGGGGAGAAAGAAGAGTTGATTTAAAAAAAAAACTGTGTTTGGAAAACACAACCTGGGTGTTGGAAAATATTTCAGCAGGTAAAATGGGACCTGATGCTTTTACAGAGGACCTGGGTTTGGTACTCAGAACACACACAGTAGTTCACATCCAACCATAACTCCAGCTTCAGGAAATCAGATGCCTTCTTTTGACCTCAGAGGGTAATAGGTTCATATATATATATATAGGCAAAAGTTACACATATAATTTTTTTAAAAAAAAGCATCAACAACAAAAATAAAAAATAAAAGGAGCAGGGCAAATGCCTGCACATTCCAACTCATATCCACACAATTTCTTCGAACCATATTTTCCTGCTTTCCTTAACTATTCTAATTAACTTGACGTCCAGAGGCCCCTTACCAGACCCATTAGCACAGAACACCCATGTATCTTCCACCTGTTTCAGACTGGTTAAATATAAACTCACACACTCTAGACAAAGAGCCCGTTTGCTTATGTTCATGACTTTTTTCCTCCCTAATCTACTATTCTGAGTGCATTTCTGTCATAAGGCTTCAGATCGCCCAGCGTGTCTTTAACTGGAAGGGTAGAAGGACTTTACTACCATCATGAGCGACAGAAACTTTGATCATGCCATTATTGCCTCTACGGAAGGAATATAAACAAAATGCTGTTTACACGCCCCCTCTGAGCCCCCACCTGCTGACAGCTGATGAAATATGCCTTGCGTTTTGCCTCTGGAAGGACTGATCCAAATTGTGACAGATTGCAGAAGGTAATAAATGTTGATATCTCACCATAGCCTCAAAAAATATTTTTTTCAACATCAGAGCAATTGTTTCCCTCTTGCACACAGTTGACAAACATCCAGTGTTTGAGAAGGATGCATGGAAAGCTAGCTTAAAGCTGCTAACAGGTATGCAGACAAGTACTGGACAGAATAGGAAAAGAACCTGAACATGGGTATTATCAAAGCCTGGGCAAGACACAGCTTCCCTGGGACAAGAGTGCAGAAAGATAAGAGAATAATATTTGCCTAACACTTATTTGATTTTAATTTTTCAACGTAGAAAACTAAATCTCAAATCTAATCGTATATAGGAATCAATATCTTGATTATAAACAGAAGGCTCAGTGACTGACAGTAGGATGGGTACTGAGAGGTCTCTACACCCACAGCACACCTCACAGTCCCAAAGTGTCATTAGCTTTTCATGTCACTTAAAATTCCTCGCAATGCTGGGTGTTCTGTCCCGAATGTGCATCGTGAGTTATGGTTTATCTTTCATCCCATCACTCAGAATTCTGGCTGACTCAGCAGTCCCGGTCAGCTGTCACACAATGATTCAGATGCTTACAATGATGATAGCATGCCCCTGCAGCAGTCTCATGTGCCCTCTGGATTGCTGATGGGGGCTTTTATTGGATTAATAAAGCTTCTGCTGTGATTTCTTACTGTGCACTTTGAGAACAGAGTGTCAGAGGAACTGTGGCATCCTGAGATGTGTGCAGAATCAACACTCTCTACCCCTGAGCTAAGAGGTTCAGAATGATGAAGGAAGAAGATCTCACACAGTAGAGCAAGTGAGACCTATGGGATACCCTGATGAATAAATAGAGCTGCAGAAATACCTCTCAGGCATGAGGTTTGGACCTGTCTCAGCTTGCACAAACCTACTTATCTCCCCTCCCCAGACATTTCACCTGCTAAAGTTCTAGAAGGCTGTTTTTGTTTATAATTTTGGCATCTCTCCCCCCCCGCCTGGAACTTTCAAAGGCCAAAACCTCAGAGGAATACAGTTTTCCAAGATTAACATCTTCCTCCAAGAATTAATTTTCCATGAATGTTATTTCATCCCAAATGAAAAGTCAAATGTTGCATCCCCAACCCTGGTTTTAACATCCTCAGTAAACACAGACACTAAAATTAGAATGACTGTATTCTACCCTGGCTCTGACATTCACTGTGGGGTGATTCTGAGCAACCTGGTGGGTTTCTCTGACTTTAGTTTTTTTGTTTGTTTGCTTGTTGCTGTTGTTGTTGTTAATGTTGTTTTTTAATCTTTTGAATAATGCACCCTGCGGGACTAACCTGAACATTGGAGTGGATAAGGACATAAATACTCAGGCCAGGACAGAGCAAGTGGTCAGATATCATAGCTTCCCTTATTCAATTACAAAATTATTAGTATGGACTCTCTAAATAGACTCTAAGTGAATACATCTAATTTCTGCAATAAGGTGAGAACACAGAAAATTGTTTCTCTATCACATAATTTTTAGAATTATCAATTTAGACACTATAACTAGATTGAAAATATACATTGAATTTCCATCCCAGGTCTTCCTACCTGCCCCCCAAGGGACACATGTGACCACATGTGGTTGAGGGCAGCTATAAATATGGTCAAACTCATAATCAAAAAAATTTAAACTTAAAATATTATGAGATTTTTAATTTTCATTTTTGCTGCTGTTTTTTTTTGTTTGTTTTGCAACTCAATTACACAGTTGTCAAGTGTAAAATTTGTAGTTGATGACTTTGTGTGGCCATGTCAGTAGGTCAGACAAGAATTATTGTCATCCTAGACTACTGTCCTAAGCATGACAAACCTAACTATTTGTCACTTGCTTGCAAAATGACCAGCACTGTGCTTTAAAATCCACCGTGATGAATTTACTTCTGATTGTAGCTCCTAGATAAGGGCCCTCACTGGAGAACAGCTAGTGACTGTCACAAAAGCAAAAGAGGGAGAGTTTATCTGTATAAACTTCAAAATCATGTCAAGGTGTTTCTCGGCAGAAACTGTGCTACCAAGACAGAAAGCCTGTAGCTGTCCTGCTGTTGCTTCCACACTGCATAGGCGCCATATGCATGCAGGGTTCACCCACCCCTGCCTCTTGTATCATGTGAATCTCATTTTTTATGGACCTTACCTTATTTGTGAAAAACATGTTTTACTTTCGGTATTGTTTCTGCTTAGTTTTGATAGTTAAAAGCTATTGCATCGTGGGATTGTAGAGGTAACTCTGTGAGTACGGTCTACTCTTGTAGATGGACTCCAGGTTAGTGTTCAGTACCCACAATGGGCATCTCAGAACTCCAGCTCCAGTGAATCTGATGCCCTCTTCTGTCCACTGGAAGCACTGCATTCACCTGTACATACCCACATTCAGATACGTTTACATATTTCAGAGTAATGCTATATATTAAATATCACAGTAAAAAAAATGTATCTTAATCATAGAGGAATTGGCGCAGTCATTTAAATTTTCACCTAAACTGAGGTCTCTGTCTCCACAGCCTTGCTTCCATGGCATTACTAAGATCCTCAGCAGTCTCTATTCCCTTTCCTTTAGCTGGGATTTATTGCTATTATTTTCTTATTTATTGGAATTACTATTGGCAGTTGCATGTGCATTCTGAAGAAATAATGTTTAAGCACCTACGTGGAAACAAATACAGCCAGTTGTTTTCAAAGGAAGAATTTTGAGAACTGCACAACCCAGTGGAACAATACTCTCTCTTTCTAAGCCCTCTCTCACCCTCCCCCTGACCTTCCCACCCCACTCCTGTCCTTCTTCCAGAATTGATATAACCCAGTTTGCCCTCAAACTATCTGTGTAGCCAAGGATGACTTATAACATCTGATCCATCTGCTTCCAGCTCCCAACACTGGATCCCAGGTCCTGGCCATTACACTGGTTTTATACTATGCAGCAGGTTAAGGGCAAAGTTTTGTGCATGCTAGGTGAGCACTCAATTAGTTAGGCTGCTTCTCCAGCTTCCATGTTCTTTCCTTAAATGACTCTAAATAACAAAAACTCTGGTAGAATACTAGCATCTCATTTAATTTTCTTAACCTTAGGAAGGTTGAGTATTTTCTTCACTTCTAGATAAAAACTGGGAGTAGACTTCTACAGCTCCCTGAGGTTATGTCCCTAAAGCAGGAGGGACGGCACTTTTGGGGTGGGCAATGGGAATTCCAGGCTGATGCTTTTTCTTACGGCCTCTGCTATTCTGAAAGACACTGCTGGTGGAGCTCTCTTCCCTTTTGTTAGACACTACCATAGAAGTCATTTGTTGGTGATGAAGGCAAGAAATTTGGGGTTTATATTAAGTTAATTCCTTCTACAACTAAGTTGATATTTTCCCGCCACTAGCCAGTGTCTGTAATCCCCAGAAACTACACACACTATACACTGCTGCAAGTTTCAGAGTCTGACAGGCACACTGCCCCACAGGGACTTCATGGTATGTAACTTTGTATCAAATATTCTCTACGCTGAGATCAGGAAGAGGCAAATCATTTCTGTGATCAAACAGCATGACGCTTTTAAATAGGTAGAGATTACATATTACATTTTACCGCTGAATGTCTCAATAAAGGTACCATAAACAGAAATCCATACATATAACAAATCATACTTAACTGTGGCTGCTATTCGATTTATGTGAGATTATAAATTATTGAATCGTGTGACTATAGTACTGGAATGGAGCCCAGACCAAGAAATGTTAAAAAAAAAAATAGAAAAGAACAAAAAAAGAGACCTGTCTCGTCTCTTATCTTTCCATACTCTTTCCTCTCCTGTTCTCATGCATTTCTGTTGCTCAGTTTTAAAGATAAAATTGAGTCAGAAGCCCCTCACACCCCCAGTTTTCACTGAGCTTTAAAACAGCTAAAGGTTCCCCAGCTTTCTACAGAATGTGGTGACATGCCTGACAAGGGTGACAAACACTTGACATGTGCATCTGCAATGGTTCTTGGTCCTAAATTTTCGGTTTGGAGACTCATTTGAATAGTGCTGTCTCTCTCCTCTATTCCATTCATTTCTTGTTTTCTTTCTTCTTCTGTTTGGTCTTTTATCACACGTAGGCATGGGATACAGAGCATGTCCCTCAAATTCAGTCTCTCACATCAGAAAAGAGCTTCTCTAAAGTGAATAGGGGTTGCTCACTTAAATGAGGCTAGTATGATGGAGAGTACCACTTTCACATTATCTCATAAGCTGGCAACTGGACATCAGTGCTCACAATAGAACTATAAGTTGTTCTGAAATCTTGCTGCTTTAAAATACTAGCTTTCTATTTGTTAAATGATTATGCATGTTCACAAGCAAGGGACTCAAAACCCTTCAACGTTTGGCCCCTTCCCTTTTACACTAAAACAGTGCCTTCATCTAGGAAAATGAAGAATCATGAGGCCAGAATCTGCATTAAAACGAAACAAGACCCCTGGTCCTGGAAAGACTGGATGTAGGGGAACGCCAGGACAGAGTAACGAGAGGGGGTTGAATGGAGAAAAGAGGGAGGGAAGGGGGCTTATGGGACTTTCGGGGAGGGAGGAAACGGGAAAGGGGAAGTGATTTGGAATGTAAATTAAAAAAATAAAATAAAATAAATAATAAAAAAATATAATTTAGTAAAAAAAAAAAAAAGCGAAACAAAAGCCATACTGATTTTTGTACAGTCAAGTGAAGGGCTTTGCTGAGCACTGGTCCAGGGCAAAGAGGTCTGAGTAGTGCTATGTGAAGATGCCTGCCAAGTTCTACTTTGCCCAACAGTGACTCCCGGAGTATCAAAATCAGAATACTCTCTGAGGTCCTGCCTGAATCTCAGAGAGAGCTGTGATCAACTTCAGATACCCATCCTGGGCAGAGCAAGTCCTGTTCCTAACATGAGAACTGACAACTTTTTAACACAAGAAATGAAAGTCCCACCAGAAACATGAACATTTTCTTTGAGAGGGAATAATAACCCACTAGAAAAGTCAGGAACTACTTTACAGTGTACAGGAACACGTGACATAGAGAGTGCACATAGGCTTGGGTAGCAAAGAACACAACACCCTTTTAAGAGTAGATGATGTTCTACACTTTGTCTCTGTATCTCCTCCCATGGGTATTTTGTTCCCCCTGCTAAGAAGAACCAAAGTATCCATACTTTGGCCTTCCTTCTTCTTGAGCTTCATTTGGTCTGTGAACTGTGAATCTTGTGTATTCCAAACTTTGAAGGAAAAACCATCCAGAGACTGCCCCACCTGGGGATCCATCCCATATACAGTCACCAAACCCAGACACTATTGTGGATGCCAACAAGCACTTGCTGACAAAAGCCTGATATAGCCTTCTCCTGAGAGTCTATGCCAGTACTTGACAAACACAGAGGTGGATACTCTCAGCCAACCATTGGACTGAGCACAAGGTCATCAATGGTGTAGCTAAAGAAAGGATCCAAGGATCTGAAGGAACCTGCAGCCCCATAGGAGGAACAACAATATGAACCAACCAGTACCCCCCAGAGATCCCAGGGACTAAACCACCAACCAAAGAGTACACATGGAGGGACCCATGGCTCTAGCTTCATATGTAACAGAGGATGGCATTTTTGGACCTCAAAGGGAGGAGAGTCCCTTGGTCCTGAGAAGGCTCTATGCCCCAGTATAGGGGAGTGCTAGGACAGGGAGGCAGGAGTGGGTGGGTTGGTGAGCAGGGGGAGGGGGGATGCAATAGGGTGTTTTGGAGGGGAAACCAGGAAAGGGGATAACATTTGAAATGTAAATAAAGAAAATATCTAAAAATAAAAGAGTAGATAATGTTATTGAAACAGGGCAAGGTGGTGAAGCTGAAAGACCATGAGGACAAGTATTTAGATGCACTATTTCATACAAAAGATAAGTGGAGAAAAGCTAAAGATGGAAAAGTAATTGATGTAGGTTTTGGATAGGATATTAACTGGAAGGAAAAGGATATTATTGGTCTTGGGTGGTAACAGACACGCATTGATGAAACTTGATAATACACAGGCAAATAACCAGAGCTGGGCTTAAAACCATGAATTTGATAAACAATCTGTAAACTAAATATTAAGGAAAAAATATAGGCAAGGTGGAGAACTTTGTAACAATACTATAACCATAGGGACTGAGGAACTAAGCTGACCATAGGATATTTACTGCAGATTTTGAAGAATTTACTGAATGTTTATGAAAAATAAATAATTTTAAGTGGAGCTTCTCATTTGCCCTTGGGAGTCAAAAGGAAGTTATCAGACAAATTGATACTTGAGTGAGATGACTAAATGTTTAATTCTGGATCCACAGATAGTTTTAAATGACCTTTAACAAGGAGATGATTTCTTTTAACCTCATTTTCTCATCTATAAAAAGATATCATCCCTATTGCACAATGGTGATTAGAGATCAAAAAGTTAATTAAGATGCATCACATAGGAGTTTCCAAACTCAGAAAGAGTAATCATACAACAATCTACTCTGGAAATTAATATTATTACTAGAGAAATAAGAGAAACACATAAATGGGTATGATTTCAATGCAATGGATTAAAATACTATGTAAAATTTGAAGGATGGCCTGACAAATTAAAGGTATTGAAGAGATGGCTCGTGGGCTAGGGATAAGTGCTGTTGGTAGAGAGGACCTGAGTTCGAATGCCAGTAGCCACATCTGTTGGCTTACAATTGCCTGTAACTCTAGCTCTAGGGATCTGATACTTCTGGCCCATGAGCATCTATACTCATGCACACACATACAAGCGAGTCCATACACACATATGCATACACATTCACACACACACATATACACATGAGTCCATACACACATATGCATACACATTCACACACACATATACACATAAGTCCATACACACATATGCATACACATTCACACACACATACACACATAAGTCCATACACACGTATGCATACACATTCACACACACATACACACATAAGTCCATACACACATATGCATACACATTCACACACACATACACACATAAGTCCATACACACATATGCATACACATTCACACACACATACACACATAAGTCCATACACACATATGTATACACATTCACACACACACACACACACACACAAGTCCATACACACATATGCATACACATTCACACACACATACACACATAAGTCCATACACACATATGCATACACATTCACACACACACAAGTCCATACACACATAGGCATACACATTCATACACATATACACACAACACACACACACAATTAAAATGTCTAAAAGGTAGCTCTGAAAAATCACAATGAATCAGTGACAGCAGCTAGGGCTGAATTCTCAGAAATCAGAAAGAAAACCAAGAAAACATTTTTTTCCCATTGTTCCTTCTCCTGTTAATGATTTGTTCTATTTATGAAGTTTTATTTCTATTTTTCTGTATATTTTATCTGCACACAGCAATTCAATATCTGTTTATAGTTTTACAGAGCCAGTTATCAGTATAACCGTGCTGACTTAGCCTTCACACATTGTCTTGACACCTCTTGAAGGGAGGACACAGTTGCCTCAACATATACAGGGCAGTGAGCATCTTTCTAAGTGTCAAGGCTAATGTAGGTAAATAGTCATTCCAGACAGCAGCTAGGGATACTCTTTCAAAGACAGGGGAATCACAGGAAGAAAAAGCATGTTCATTTTTCCTCCGTGCAACCACATGGTGGCTAATCACCATCGGCAATGGGATCCAATGCCTTCTTCGGGTATGTCTGAAAACAGTGTCAGTGTACTCATAGACACAAAAGGAATAAATAAGTTGAAAGAAAGAATGAAAGGAAGGAAGGAAGGAAGGAAGACAGGTTGGTAAGTCATCTGATTAGGTAGTAATAATTGGTGATTCAGTGAAAATCCATTAATAAAATAAAATAAAAGTCCATTAAAGGAAGCAGCACATGAATACTGCATCGTGCTGCTTTGGCCAATTTTCTTATGGCCAAGATCTGACCTCTTGTAATATGGTCACAACAAACATTTCCCTCAACCTCAGTTACCTCAGGGTAGAGGTTGTTGGGTTCAGTTAGCACAGATCACAGAGACCAATCCACAATAATAAATATTACATGGAAAATTAGAAGTCCTTCTTATCTATTGACAATAAAAGCAAAACTATAAAATAGACCAACCAAGTCATATTCTTATATTCTTCAAAAATTAGTGATGCAGGTGGCAGATCAGCAGTCTGTGCAGCACCCCACAGCTCTGTCTGCCTCCCAGGAGATATGCTCTAAGCCAAAACACAGAGGTGAGACCCTCCTGTCCCAATCCCCCAACTTCTGGTACCCCAGTAAGTCAAGCAGTCATTGGCTCTCTCCTGCCCTGTCAGAGTGACAAGTTTGCATCTACACCAGTCCTGGGTTGGCAAACTTCCCCCAGTCCATAGCTCTGCCTACTTCACAGGAGGCCTGCTCTAATTGAAGACACAGAGACACATGGGTGAGAGCCCCATTGCCCTTAATCCCCAGCCTGTTTGGAATCTACCAAGCCCAGTAGCTGTGAGCTTTGCCCCACGCTATTAGAGCTCCATCTTCCATCTGGTCTGCACCTATACGTGCAGCAGTAGTGGACTGGTACACAGCACCTAACTATACAGCTCTACCTGCCTACCAGGAAGCCTACTCTAACCCAAGACACACAACTCTACCTGTCTCCTGGAAGACCTGCTCCAACCCAGGACACCCACCCAGCCAATACCAGAGACAGATGGCAAAAGGCAAGTGCAAGAACATAAGCCACAGAAGTCAATGCAATATGGCACCATCAGAAACCAACTCTCTTAATACATCTAGCCCTGAATATCCTAACACACCTGAAGAGCAAGACTGTGACCTTACATCCCATCTTGTCCAGATTATACAGACCTTTAAAGAGGATATAAATAAATCCCTAAAGAAATACAGAAAAATACAATCAAATAGGTAGAAGCCCTTAGAAAGGAAAAATAAATACCTTAAAGAAATATAGGAAAATACAATAATCAAACATGCAAAGGAAATGAATAAAATGATCCAAGACCTAAAAATGGAAATAAAAGCAATAAAGAAAACATAAATGGAGGCAATCCTAGAAATGGAAAACCTAGAAAAAAGAATAGGAACTACAGATGCGAGCATCACCACAAAATACAAGAGATGGAGGAGAGAATCTCAGGCATAGAAGATAACATAAAAGAAATGAATGCATCCATTGATCAAAAAATGCCAAATGTAAAAAGTTCATAACTCAAAATATCCAGAAAATCTGGGACACTACACAAAGACCAAACTTAAGAATAATAGGAATAGAAGAAGGTGAAGAGTCCCAGTTCAAAGAGCCAGAAAATGTCTTCAACAGAATCATAGAAGAAAACTCTTCCCTAACCTAAAGAAAGGGATGAGTATAAATGTACAAGAGGCTTACAGAATACAAAATAGATAGAACTCAAAAAGAAAATATTCCCACCACAATAATAATCAAAACACTGAATGTACAGAACAGAGAAAGAATATTTAAAGCTGCAAGGAAAAAGGCCAAGTAACACATAAAGGCACACATATCAGAATTATACCTGAATTCTCAACAGAGACTCTAAAAGCCAAAAGACCCTGGACAGATGTTTTGAAGACCCTAATAAATGGCAAAGGAGAGCTCAGACGCCTATGTCCAGCAAAAATCTCAATCACCACAGATGGAGAAACCAAGATAGTCCTTGACAAAACCAAGTTTAAACAATGTCTTTCTATTAATACAGTCCTACAGAGGATAAAAAAACTCCTATAGAAAGAGGGTAACTACACCCAAGAAAACACAAGAAATTAACCATCTCACAGCAAAAAAAAAAAAAAAGAAAGAAAGAAAATCGCACGCACACACCCACACACACACACCCCCCCACACACACACATACAGTTATGAGTCCAACATCCAAATTAACTAACAATCATTGGTCATTAATATCTCTCAATATCAATGAATGCAAGTCACTAAAAAAAAAAGGCACAGGCTAAAAGACTGGATGTGTAAACAAGGTCCATCGTTCTGTTGCCCATAAGAAACACACTTCAGCAACAAACATAGACACTACCTTAAAGAAAAAACCTGGAAAAAGAATTTCCAAACAAATGGACCAAAGAAACAAGCTGGAGAAGCCATTCCAATATATAACAAAGTAGGCTTTCAATCAAAAGTTATCAAAAGAGAAGGTAAAAGACACTTCATACTTATTAATGGAAAAGTCCACCAAGATGGCATCTCAATTCTGAACTCTATGCCCCAAATGCAAGGGCACCCACATTTATCAAACTGTACTAAAGCTCAAATCACACATTAAACCCCAGAAAATAATATTGGGGGACTTCCACAACCCACTCTCACCAATGGACAGGTCATTGAAATAGAAACTAAACAAAGAAACAACAGACGCTATGAACCAAGAGGATTTAACATGTATCAACAAAACCTTTCACCTCCCAAACTATAAATACATATATATGTATTTATATATGTGTGTGTGTGTGTGTGTATTCTTCTGAGGACCTCACCAAAGCTTCTCCAAAACTGACCATACAATCAGACACAAAGCAAACTTCAACAGATACAAGAACATTAAAATTTAAAATAATAACTTGCATCTTATCTGATCACTATGGATTAAGAAACAACAGAAAGCCTACTCATGGAAACTGAACAACTATCTATTCAATTATCACTTGTTCAGGGAAGAAATAAAGAAATTAAAGACTTTCTAGAATTCAATGACAATGAATGCACAACATACCCAAACTTATGGAACAAAATGAAAGCAGTGCTAAGAAGAAAATTCATAGCACTACATGCCTTCATAAAGAAATTGGAGAGATATCAAAATAGTAGCTTAACAACATACCTGAAAGCTCTAAACGAAAAGAAGCAAACACATCCAAAATCAGTAAACAGGAGAAAATAGTCAAACTCAGGGCTGAAATCAATCAATTAGAAACAAAGTGAACCATACAAATAATCAACAAAAGAAGGATCTGGTACTTTGAGAAAAATCAACAAGATAGAAAAACTCTTACCCAAAATAAATAAAGGCAGTGATGTGTTATCCAAATTAACAAAAATGGATTTTTTTATTACATGTGGCTAAGAAATGGAAATATACAGCCATGGAAAGTCATGAGGTTTTGGAAAAAATAACCACCACCACCACCACCACCACCACCACCACCACCACCACCACCACCACCACAACAACAACAACAAAATCTGGGTTTTCATCTTTTTATCTTTTTATCATTCATCTTCTTGTTTGGGTGGGGGGGGTGAGGAACATCTCTGGCTTAAGTAGGAGTGACTTAGAATCTGCCATTTTGTACCTGTCTTCTCCCAAATAAGTAACTTCACCAATTACTTGTGCTGTGGCTGTGACAGAATACCTCACAAAAAGACACTTAAGAGGGGAAGAATTTAGTTCAACTCAAAATTCAAAGAGACACAGTTCATCACAGCAAGGCAATTCTGGAAGATGGAACTAGATAATAATAAATATCTTCTATTTATTCAGCTCAGGGCATAGTCCGTCAAGTGGTGCCACGCACATTTGGGGTAGGCTTTCCTACCTCAGTTAATGTGATCAAGGAAATTCCCTGCAGGAAAATAACATAAACCACCAAGATAATAAAGAGATTCTTCTAGAAGAATTTGATACCCTGACAGAGACCGAAGGTCCATGTGGAAATATCTTTGATCTAAACTTCATGAGACCCATATGCAATGTTAACACCAGATAAAGAGCTTTGCAGAGAAAAAGACATTGAATTAATCCTAGCTCCATATCAAATTAGGTACATGAAGAATCTCATTTTTGTGATTTTTTCATTTTACACAAAACAATTTGGTGACTTGGTTACAAAAGCTACCATCCTACAGTGTCAAGCACCATAGTAGGCCCCTAAGACAGGCAGTTAGTTATAAACTTTATTTCATAAAATCAGCTCAAAATCTTGTGGCTTCAGTCTGATTGCATGCTAACATATTAGGAAAATATGGCCCTGAATAAAGACATGTTAGAAAATCATATCTCATTTTAATATTTTCTTATTGGCCCACATGCTCAAAGGGTACTTATAAAACCTTTGAACTGTTTTTATTCTGCTCCCTAAACTCTACATAAAAACTGACTGGAAAATATCATGAATAAAATCATCTAACCATATCATTTTGAGTATGTGACCCATTTAAAAACAGAAAGTTGTGATTCAGTCAGGTCTGGAAATATGGGGTATTGATGTGTTGTGTGCAGCCTCTTTCAAGTATGACACTAGCCAGACATTCTGTAATGCATGCCGGAGAAGCAAAGTAGTTGACAGTCACATGCCAACATGGATGGGGGGAATCTCATAAGGTTCCACCACTAGATGAAGAGCTACCTACAATTTAACGTGATGTGTGTGTGTGTGTGTGTGTGTGTCTGTGATATCAGTAATTAGAGAAGATGTGTTGAATTTGAGAAAGAGTGTGTGCCACATAGGAGATGTTGGAGAGAAGAGGTAGAGTGGAACAATATGAATATAACATGAGACAATATAAACACAATATAAAACTCTCAAAAATACCAAACAAATGAAAATCACATGTCTCTTATGAAACCTGAAGTTCATCAAGAAGACTCAAGTAATGCAGCTGCTTGGGAAGAAGCCTTTGCTGGCGTGTTTGGAAGGTTCAGAAGCAGGAATGAAAAACAGCCTCTCTGATACTGATGAACAGAAAATACTTCTGCAGGAAGTAGCAACCTATGAACACCCATTGCCAGCTTTACACAGAAAGGAGGGAGCTACAATGAATAGGAACAACTTAATGTTGAACCCACAGAGGAATTTCTTATTTATTTATTTATTTATTTATTTATTTATTTATTTATTTATTCACTTTACATCCAGATCACAGCCTGCTACACCCTTCTCCTCCTTCTTACCTTCTCTGGATAAAGAAAATGTAGTATATCTATACAATGGAAACTACTAAACTATATTCAACTATTAAAAACAAAAGACATTATGAAATTTGCAGGAAAATGGACAGAAGTAGAAAATATCCTGAATGAGTTTACCCTGACCCAGAAAGACATGCATGGTATATACTCCATTATAAATGGACATTACCCATAAAGTATAGGATAACCATGATACATGCACAGACCCAAAGAAACTATTAAGTAGGGCTCAAGGGAGGATGTGTGAGTCTCATTCAGGGAGTGAGGAGGGGAACAGAGTTGGAGATCAGGGTGGAGAGGGTGGGCACAGGAGAGGGCTGGTAGTGAGAACAAAGAGGAATCTTAGCACTGGCTGTCAGTTTTGGAAAAATGCCCACTTCCTCTGCCTAGGTACACACTGTTTCTCAAAAATATGGTGTCTATTTCATATTTTTTCTAATATCCTTTAGTTTCTATTATGTATGTCTCTCTCCCTTGGGCCTCATGGTTCACACAAAAATTATCTACCAATGCCATTTAATCTAATTCACACATCCTGAGACAATAAAGACATAATTCTTGGAAGACCCAGTTAGCTATTTTTAACCCTGCCCAGATAACAAGCGTGTGAGCCAGGTGCTTGGGCCAATATGTCACCAGCAGGAGAGCCCTCACTAATCTTCAAGTTAGCCCAGATGAAAATAGATAAGAGCAAAAGACTGATTACCTCTTTCCAGCTATGCCTTCAGACTAGGTCATTTGCCTGCAAATTTCAGTGTATGGAAAACAAGGCACTCTGGGAAGAATTCAGCTACTAATGAATTTTCTGTGATTAATATGCATATAGGGTTACTGAATAACCATATCTATAATAGCCAATATCTACTATAGACAAGCCCCCAGATAGTCCTGGGATCCTGGGGAGATCCCCACTCAGCGTGGTAGAGATTGAATTCCCTCTAGTCTGTGAAAGGAGAGGGAGGAGCATAAAGTGGGATTTTAATGTACAGAAACAAAAATAAATGCTATGTGGTACAAGTTGGCGTCAATATTAGAAACAAAGGGCACAGTTAGCAGTAGACCAGCCACCTCTTGTCGATGCCTTCAGTACAGTTATGGACAACTGAGCTACTACTCAGTTCTTTAGGAATCAGCCAGTGTCAATGAGGACAGATAACACTTAGCTGTTCTCACCATCACATTGTGATCTTATCAAGAATTGCAGAGCTCAGCTCGATCTCAGGGTGACTTTAGCAGATGATAGGAGGTTTTCAGCCATTTCAATAGGCTCTACATGCTACTGACGTAACATAAGACATCTTTCAGTTCAGATGTCTGCTTAAGTTAAAGAGGGTAGATGAAAGTATTCCTCCTATCATGTGAGATGACATGAAAATTGATTATAGCACAAAGGCCATCGTTAAAGAAAGCTCAATTATTGGGTAAGAAATTGCTTGTTATATGAACACAAGGACCTGAATTTGATCACCAGAATTTATATAAAATCTGCCATGTACTAAGAATTTTGGTTTCTTTAAAAAGGAAAGAAAGGAAGGAAGGAAAGGAGGAAGGAAGGAAGGAAGGAAGGAAGGAAGGAAGGAAGGAAGGAAGGAAGGAAGGAAGACAAGGGGAGAGAGAAAGGGCTTTTATTTTTATTCCAGGTATAGGATATGGGGCTGCTTTGGATTGCCTATAGCAGCTGACTGTGATTTGCCTCGTGCTCTAGCAGGGTCGTTTTTGCCAGCTGCAGAGAGTCTCTGCTATTGTGTGATGTTTGGAATTCTGGAGACATATCAGAAGGTATATAAAAGGTTGGACCCCAAGAGAGGTGGTGGATTATTGGTTGTTGGTTGGTTGCTGTTAGTTGCTCTTAATCAGGGTTTATTACGTAGTTATGAGCAAGAAGAAACAAGCAGAAATTAGATATCCTGACTGTGAAGATCAAACTTACCCTAAGGAACTTGAGGCCCTTAATCAGCAGAAAGTAGTCTATGGACAATGTCACCCCCTTTCCATGCTATCCTTTTCTTCTCCTATCTAGTGTTAGGGGCTTGAAAGGATGGAAAAGGGTGAAGAAGGGTGAAAGAAAGAAGAACCCACAAGTAGCCAAATATCAGTTACACTGTCAGGCATGGGGGCTATATATCTATAAACCCAATACTGGAAGGATAAAGGTAGGGAGACCCCAAGGCTAGTTGGCCAGCCATGCTAGTGTCTTTGATTAGATCTAGGCCACTAGAGACTCTTTTGAGAAAAAGGTGAGTGGGTTCTAGGAAATAATCTCTGCTTGCATTCTTCCCTTTCCCACAAATAAATAAATAAATAAATAAACATTTGAATGAGGCTTCCAGCAAATTTGTTTTGAAGCTTCTACAGTTCATATTTTATGTCTTACTTTTGCCTTTCTCCATTTCCATGTGTGAGCCTTAGATTCAGTAGAGATGGGGACTACATGCCAAGAATATATAAGTATATAGGCCTCATGGATTTATAACTGATTATAATCGAAGTCTGAAATTTCAACAATAGAAAACAAGAATTGTGTGGGGAAATGAACATCTCTAAACTTCTTCTTGACAGAGAAGCGAGAGGGGGTTGAATGGGGAAAAGAGGGAGGGAAGGGGGCTTATGGGACTTTCGGGGAGGGAGGAAATGGGAAAGGGGAAATGATTTTGAATGTAAATAAAAAAACTTAGAAAATAAAATAAAATAAAATAAAAAGAAAAAGAAAATATTGAAATCTTGCCTTAAATTTTCTGTATGGAAGGCCAGGAGATGGTAATAAAAGAGATGTTCAAAGTATGTAAATGGCCCAGAAGTGAATTCTTCAAGAACAGTTGCCAGATCAGATCAGTATAGATTCCTTCTGCATGAACTGACGCTAGGACAGGTAGCTGAAAATCCAAGAAACTCAAGTATATCATTGGCCACTTCTTGACAACTGCAAGAACTAACAGGAAGACCCACTGAATTATCTAAGCCAGTACCTGCTCTTTGAAAATCTAGATATAAATGTTTAATGTTGGTGTCAGATTTGAAGATCATTTCTAAGATTTAAGTGGCAACCTAACTCTTTTCCTATTTTTAAACCATTAAATGAAAGGAGAGGAATGGAAACTGTACTGAAAACATAAGCTATGCCCAAGGCACAGTCTGTACCCACTAGCAGCACAGGCTGTGTTCTTCAGCAAACAAAGTAGAAATGATTACCCTGGATGCCCAGAATTATACTTTAAGATCAGAGATAGTGTAAGTCTATCATAACATATGTACATTGATATAAATATCATATGTAGATGAAGAAACATGGACATACATACACACACTACAGACACATAGACACACACATATACACAACACATCCATACACATATGTCCACCACATACACATATACACACACATACAGAGAGAGAGACAGAGAGAGAGAGAGAGAGACAGAGAGAGAGAGAGACAGAGAGAGAGAGACAAAGACAGAGACAGAGACAGAGAGTGACAGACAGACAGACAGAGACATATACCACACATACACATAAACACACAAACAATTATGACATACACAAACACATACACAGACACCATAGATGCACACACAGAGAATTCTCCCTCTCTCCCTCTCCCTCTTTCCCCCTGCCCCCCCCCTCTGTGTGTGTGTGTGTGTGTGTGTGTGTGTGTGTGTGTGTGTGTGCATAGTTTGTCAGTTAAGCAATTTTATTTTAGAACTTAGAAAAAATATGTCTTTACACCTTTATCAAAGAAGTAAAATCTTCCCAACTGCCCCTTTTAACTTTCTGTTTCTTTCTGGATACTTGGGACAACCTCATGATTTTCAAGTGACTTATATTACCTACAATATATATTTGGCTCCCAGGGAAGATCAGACTGAAGAACTTACATTATCAACTGATAAAAATCTTTTACGTTTTCACTGAAAAGATAGTTTGTATTTTCTATTAAGATTGCTTTATGGCAAGGGTGTTTCAGATTTAACAGCTGGTGTTATAGAAAAGGTTGTATAATTTAAGTAGAAGGAAAGGAATGGAAACTAAATTCGGTGATTTTCCTTGTCGTATTCTTTCTGTAACCGTGATATTCAAAGGCATACTGTCAAGTTGTCATTACTGCCATCCATATGTCTTGAAGTGTCTTATTTTCTGTTTGACTGACTCGGACCCTTTCAACATCCCCTCCCTACTCTGGCACAGAGGAAGGCCATGTCTTCCTGTGCCTTCTGATGTTGATGCTGTCCCCAGAATCCTGACACCATGGTGAATGGGGATAGTTAACTCTGACACCAGTAGGCAAGCAGACAGAAAAGAGATGGAACAAGTACAACTACAAAACTAGAGAAGGTAAAGAGAAATGTATTAATGAAATGGAGAAATCTGAATTTTTGTGTATGGCATGCTAGTTTTCCTTTCTAACATAGTGTGACACTAGTAGTATGAGAACAAGATTCCACAAGTCAAAAACTAGAGATGTCGATGTAGAGGACATCGGGTGCTCATCAACATCAGTCATGACTTGGAAGTCACAGGAAGACAATGAATACAGGAGGGGACTGTACCATGACCCTACATGAACGTGTCATCTGAGAGTTAAACACAAAAGATGGCATTGATTTGGGTAAATTTAGGACTTTCACTTGAATATTGGAAAATTCACCTGTGAAGGGGTTAGATTTTCCCAATTGGTTTCACAATGGAGAACTAGAACCCATAGCTAAGATGAGAGAGAGAGAGAGAGAGAGAGAGAGAGAGAGAGAGAGAGAGAGAGAGAGAGAGAGAGAGAGAGAAAGAGACCATAGGCAGGCAGACAGGCAGACAGAAGTCAGACAGACAGACAGATGATCATCAACCATGTAAAGCTGGAAAGGGCCATGGTGGCACTTGAGAGCAGGCTCACATGTATAGCATGTCCATCACCCCAACAATGGACATAGAATGTAGTACTACACAGGGGCCCTGCCGACACAGTGGCAATGTTCAGTCAAATACAATTAGCATTTCATTCTACACTTTGATGCTCTTTGGGGGCCATGTCTCAAGGGAGCATAAGGCCATGAAGGGAGATACAAGAGTCTGTCCACAGTAGCATTTATTATGTTGGAGAGAGAATGAGACTTGTGAGAAATCAGGTGGAAACACACACAATATAAGGTGGATCAGAGGAGTCAGCTGACTTTGAATGCATCAGCTAACCCACTGACACCTTATATTTAAAAAAATGGGGATTTTAAGAGAGATTGGGTCATCATAAAATACATAGGATTATATCACCTCCGTAAATTATATCTGTACCCCAAAATAGCAACTTGTGGTTAGAGGAACAGTCAAGTATGCAAGGACCTGTGATGTATTTGAAGGCTGTATGATGAAGTACAAGAAGAGAATGCAACTGAGAAATAGAATAAATTAAATAAGCAGTAGGGAGAGTGTAAGATGATGGCCTCATGATGTGCTACAACCGAGGGCAACGATTAATACCCTTGTAATCTGAGGTTAATATAAATAAGCACAACACAAGCCTTCCTCTCATGCTGGGTCATTTGTCTCACCCCAGGCATGCCCTGCAGTTGCAAGGTACAGAATTTTACTCACCTTTCTGTGCCTCCAATACTTCTCTCCTTAAGGAGGATGTCTCCAAGTCACCATTTATGATGAGAGCCCTTTGACTGTCATTTACCAAAATTTTGTTGAGTTTTCTTCTAAAAATGGAAAGCAATGTATCCTTCAAACCTTACCCAGATGCCTTCTGCCTCTCCTACACAGTGACTGCTCTCAAACCATGGATTAATAATGATTTGATATTTCCTTCTCATTTTCCTAGACATCTGATGATCTGAATAGTTCAGATAATTTATACAGAAATTACTCAGTGTGCATGAATGCAGGTATTACTCTCACTACTGCCCTATCCCCTGCCCTATCAGTACCTAATACACTTAAGTACTGAAGAAGCCATATGTGGAATAAACAAAACAGAGGCTTCTCATGTCTTTCTTTGTTACCAACTCCTTGGATTTGAGTCTTTCTTTTAGAAATTATCTATCAGTTTTCCCCTTTGCCTAGCATTCTGAAACCATTTGTTCTTAACTAAACAAGCCAGACTAATGTGTCTGTAATTTGTTACATGTGAATGCATTAAGAAAATTGGCAAATGTAATTGCTGGTATTGGAAAATCTCTTTAGAAAGTACCTGCACTCACAACTGCCTCACGATCTTGGTTCCCTATAGGCATTTTCCCCACTGTGTGTGGCGGGCACATCCATGGGAATGGCTTCCTGGATTACAGAGACTTTGATGACAAGACACGGGAGCAAAAAGTCATTTATGTGATGCAGGCAGTTTTGTTTTTTGCACACAAAGGCGAATACTGCTTCAAGCAAAGCTCTAGCTCCTTGCTACTGTGATCGAAGACAGTATTGAAAAGACATTTAATGTGGCTGAGGATTGATCTGGTCTCCTTAGTCTCGCTGTCATCTCAGGTAGTATTTTTGTTTGTTTTTCTTAATCAATAAATTCTCGAACCTGGTTGATTTTGTGCATTGATTGTCACTTTTCTGTTATTTTTTCCAAGTCCCTTCTTCATATTTGAGACTCAATTCAGGTGTTATTTTCAGAGGGGCTAATGTAATTTCCACAGATGTCAAAAAGTAGAATTACACCTTTAATATTTCATGGTTTCCAAGGTTCTATCCTCCATGGCATGGCCTGTGATATTTCTCCTATGGTACTGAATGACAGAAAACTTGCTGTTACTACAGTAATAGATATGATTCCAATCTGTCATGGATAAATTCTTCCAGTGTTCTCAGAAGGCACCATGAGCCCTAATATCCATAAATTGAAATTCTACCTTCTTTTATGCATTTCACTTTGCAAAACATAAGTTCATAGATGGGAAGGAATACCAGCTTCTTTTCTGAAGATAATTCTGGAATCTACCTGGTCTGTCTCCAGAAGGGACAATAGACATTCTTCAATGCAACTAGGTTCCAGTTCAAACCAGTGCACTTCTTTTATGAACACTGAGAAAAATCTCAACTGGTCGCTCAGTGTCCAGAGGCCTGGCAAATTCAGAGTCATGAGAAAAAAAGAGTAGGGAAGCTAAAGCATCAAGCATGCAAGCCCCTTCTTGTTGGGTGGCCATTTCTCCCCCATTCTTGGCTCACACTCCAGTGTAAAAAAAATGTTCATCTTTCTATTTGTCTACTCCAAAGGTTATGATAATTTCTGAGCACACTTCATAAAAAAAAAGTTTCCCATTTTTAACTATTTCCAAACAGAAAAGTTTTATTCATTCTTTCTAACTCCTTCAACTCTCATTGTGATGACAACTAACTCTAAATAAGGTCAGTTGCACCAGCAACCTATTAAAACTGGTGACCTATACAAATGAAATTGGTAAGTCTGTTTTTTTCTAAATAGAAGAAATTTCAGTTAATAGATATCTAGACTTTTATTATGTAATTTAGTTGAGCATGTATAATATCTGA
This sequence comes from Tokudaia tokunoshimensis, assembly GCA_036184795.1. Lineage (NCBI taxonomy): Eukaryota > Metazoa > Chordata > Mammalia > Rodentia > Muridae > Tokudaia > Tokudaia tokunoshimensis. Next base: position 25,810,986 of record BTHU01000001.1, on the reverse strand, counting down.
ATATTTAAACAAGTATGCCCCAACTCTCAAAGATGCAGTTTCTAAAATAGAAGCACTGGGGTCCTATTTTCACTAACACTTGTCAGGCTGAGCACATTACACAAATGTGTAGTGCTTGCTATATGTTAACTAGCTGATATATTTCACCTCCCAAGACCATTAATCAATTAACCAAGGTATCATCCACATCTTCCTTTAAGATAATTGTTTTGTCATCATTGCAAGTTGAAGAATGACCTCTGCTCACACATTTGACCTAGCAGGACAGCTCTGTCAATAGTAATCCCAGAAGAAAGTGCTTTTCTGCTTAGATTTAGCCCATAAAATCCAATAGAATGATCAAAATGTATAAATGTATATATACATGCATTTTACATGTATCACTTAATATTCTATGGTGACTTTGCAACACAGTGCAGTCCCTGGGCTCATATAAGCTTGACCTCAGGTGCTTGGTCTGACATGTTTTAGATTCCTGTTTTCTTTTGACTGGGGAATGTCTTGTCCTGTAGAATTAATCTGAGAATTAAAGTGGTCACCAAGTAAAGTGCTAAGAATCAATTGGCACAGACAAGGTATATGAGTGACATGTTGCCTATCTGTTTTCCCATTCTACTGTTTTTCTGATCTAATGGGCATCATATGTACTTCAGAGTTAGCTCTACAATCTACAGATCTCAGTAGAGGTCTACTGACCTTTAGAAGTTGAAAAACTATTCTAATGCACAGACCTTATAGGTCTTCCTATAGTCAATTGTGCTCCTGGGATAGGGAGTAAAAATACCATCCAATATCCCCAACCTAATAAGTTCACACCAACAGTATCCTTTAGTGGGACCTGCCTCAGTATGCTATGTTTTTCCCATAATCCCCCTGACCTAGACCTTATGAACATGATAACGTGAATTTCCAATTGTCTAATCTCTATGCTATAACATAAGCACTTCTGAAGGTTGGAGAAATTTATTAAGGAAGCTAGACAACTCATTTAGGTATTAACAAAAATGAATAAATTCACCAAGAAGCACATTTTCTTTTATTAAATGAATTTATTTCTGAAGTCAGAAAGTCCTGGTCTGGCAGATAAATCAGTCTTTCATCAGCCTGCAGGACTTCCAAAGCCACCGTTTTCTGAGTACTACTAATTGACTATACTTTAACTCCCCTTTTCACTGAATGAAATGTATTCAATTAAAATTATTCCTCCCAAATTTAATTGTGTTCTTCTGTGCCCACAGCTATTGTAGCTCTTGACCTCCTGGTTTTTGCTTATTATTTCTTAGTTCTCCTGGTATTTGTAACTTCCAGAAAGGGCCTTCTGTAGATTTAATTAACTTGTTGAATCCTCCTTCTTCAAGATCATTAATGAAGCTGCTAAGTGAGTCTGACCCCAGAGCCCAAGTCTGTGATGCCTTGACTGTCCTTCAACCCCAATTACGCATGGCATGGTGTTCCCTTTTACTGTCTTCCCTTATTTACATTCCTTTGGTCATTTCCCAAATGACTGGAACTATTACCTCCAAATAATTGGAAATTATATTTCAAAAGAAATTTAATGTAAAATAGCCCTTAATATTTTTCTTCAACCCAACTTTAGCATCCTTAATGGAATAGTAATTTATTCCCAGAACATTCTGAAAATTTAAAACAATACTTCAAACATTTAACATCTTAAATAATGCTCTACTAGTGCTTGAAATTATGTTGATATTCTGTTTCCAAAGGCAAAATATTCAGCTTTTCATGCCTTCTTTCCTAATATCTTAAGGAGTAATTAAGATGGGATATTTATAAAATCTCATCCCGTCCCCTGGCCTTTTTAAACCTCCTTATAGAGGAAACATTTGTACTCTCTGATTATTTTCAAAGGAATAATATAAATCATCATGTTGGTCAGCATTCTTTAGGACATTTTGGAAGTGAGAGCCTGGCTTCTGATTGAAGACACTGAGTTAAATATGCATACCTACCTCTCTGCTTTCTCCTTCAAACACTGATAACTACATAGTACAAAATAAATCAAAGTCCTCAAAGGCAAAGTACACGGGAGAGGATATGAGGGCAACATAATTTTGGAAACCAGAAAATGGATAGATGAGTGTTAATTCAACTGGAAGACATAACAAAAATAGCTGAAACCCAACTGAGGAAAAAGCCCAAATTCTCCTGATTTACACCTCAGATCCCAGGATGGATGGTACATTATCTCAGCAACTACAAACAATAGTGAGACTAAACTAGGAAAATTAACTTGAAATTAGGTTAAAAAGCAGTTTCTCGGACTTTTGTTCACCCCAGCCTATCTCCTGACTTTCTCAACACAGCAGATGCTATAGCACTGTTCTCAGCATAGGGTACCACAAATCCAGATGGATGAGAGCAAAAGTACCACGGCACAGAGGGGTACCAAGTGAAAATTTATAGACCGAACTTTTCAACTCTCGCCTTTTGCAGCCTAGTTGTCTGTCTCTAGGCATACCAGCAACCACATTTAATGCATCTAGGAATTTAATCATTTCCTTCCAGGGTAATAGGCGATTAATCTTTACAAAATCTGTGGATCACCAGGCCACACAGAATAAATGAGTTTAAAATAAACATTTTTAATGCTTCTATCTAAAAGATGAACAGGTTAGGATGCCTGAGGAAAAGCAAAGATCCCCGAGAAAAACAAAGATGCCTGAGAAAAAGCGAAGTAGCAGGAAAAGATGCTAGGAACAAACTGGATGCTAGGAAGGAATCATGAAACAAAAACCTCTTACCATTATCTTCAAACATCAACCAAAACAAAACAAACCACTAGATAGAAGAGTCTTATTTTTTCTCCTTTATTTTTTTAATTTTATTAGATATTTGCTTTATTTACATTTGAAATGGTATCCCCTTTCCTCATTACCCCTCCAAAAACCCCTATCCCCTCCCCCTCCCCTTGCTTACCAACACCCCCTCCTACTTTCCTGACCTGGCAGATAGAAGAGCCTTTAATCAATGACAATCAAACAGACTAGTAGAAGTTAATAGCTTAATAAGTAGAAAGGTAAAATAGAGGAAAATCCCCACCACACTCACAAAATAATAAAATACTAAATAGGACGGATGAAAACATTGAATCACACAGAAGTAGTAGAATAGTTAAAAATGCAATCTAGCAAGTGTGTTCCAGACTCAGAGATCTAGTTACTGCTTTCTCTAAAGGGAAAAAGTCATACAGCACCCTCCCCTACTATTCCTACAGTAGCTCTTCTTCTCAAACAAAGAAAGGGGAAATCCGGGTGATGTGGTAGAGCAGAAGAAACTACTTCTGTGTAACTTTTTTTTTTTAATTTAATTTTATTTTATTTTTTTAATTTACATTCCAAATCACTTCCCCTTTCCCGTTTGTGTAACTTTTAAAGAGAGGAGTTTGGGCAGAAGAAAAAGTGAAATAGTTTCACAAATACATTGATAGGCTAGAAGAAGAAGAAGAAGAAGAAGAAGAAGAAGAAGAAGAAGAAGAAGAAGAAGAAGAAGAAGAAGAAGAAGAAGAAGAACAAGAAGAAGAAGAAGAACAAGAAGAAGAACAAGAAGACGAGGAGGAGGAGAGGAGGAAGACAGATGAATTGAAGCCCTATGACTACCATGAAAGGAGAAGCCAATGTCTCATTCCAAAGCTTCTAAAGCAGACTGGACATTGAGTTCTTAAGAAGGAGCTTTTCAACACGATTCCTAAATAAAACCAGATGAGACATTCAAAATGCCAATGTACAATGTACAAATCAGAACACTGAAACCCAAGAAACATCTAAAGGAAGGAAATATGACTTCTGATCATGTGACCTCAAGGCAGATGTGATAAAGCAGATGAATTTACTCTAGGAGTTAGGAAAGCCAACCCACAAAAGACAAAGTCTTTAAAATGAGTAAGAAAACCAGAAACATAGGAAGAAAGCCTACATAGATAGAAGGATCAACAAGAAAACTGAAGTTTTTGAAAATGTCAAAATAGATGGGAATAAAACCTCAGCGAGCCAAGGAAAATGCTCAGAAGAAAACAATTCATCATCCTTAGTCATTAGGGAAATGCAAATCAAAACAACCCTGAGATTCCATCTCACACCAGTCAGGATGGCTAAGATCAAAAACACAGGAGACAGCAGTTGTTGGCGAGGATGTGGAGAAAGAGGAACACTCCTCCACTGCTGGTGGAATTGCAGGCTGGTACAACCACTCTGGAAAGCAGTCTGGCGGCTCCTCAGAAAACTGGGCATGACACTTCCGGAGGATCCGGCTATACCACTCCTGGGCATATACCCAGAGACTTTACCTGCATGCAATAAGGACACATGCTCCACTATGTTCATAGCAGCCTTATTTATAATAGCCAGAAGCTGGAAAGAACCCAGATGTCCCTCAAAGGAGGAATGGATTCAGAAGATGTGGTATATTTACACAATGGAATACTACTCTGCAATTAAAAACAATGAATTCACGAAATTCCTAGGCAAATGGTCAGAACTTGAAAATATCATCCTTAGTGAGGTAACCCAATCACAAAAGATCACACATGGTATGAAGTCACTGATAAGGGGATATTGACCCAGAATCTCAGAATACCCTAGACACAATCAGCATATCAATAGATTTCTAAAAAGATGGAAGGAGAGACCCCTGGTCCTGGAAAGACTGGATGTAGGGGAACGCCAGGACAGAGTAATGAGAGGGGGTTGAACGGAGAAAAGAGGGAGGGAAGGGGGCTTATGGGACTTTCGGGGAGGGAGGAAACGGGAAAGGGGAAGTGATTTGGAATGTAAATTAAAAAAATAAAATAAAATTAAATTAAAAAAAAAAAAAAAAAAGAAAACAACTGCCACTGATATGCTTAGCCAAAGAGAACAAAGGACATCACAGGTGGAGGATAGGGAGGGAAAAATACCTGTCCAATCATCTGTAAAGAGAAAAGCTACACAATCATAGCAGCAATGTTCAAGAGTTGGGAATATGATCAAAATGCCAAACCTAAGAATCCATGAGACAGAAGAAGGAGCTATGATACATGCATAGAAAGTCTACACAATGAAACTAAAAGAAACAAGTTTCCAAATCTAGAGTGAGTAAAAGAACCTTCAAGCAAAAGAAGTATCAAAAAAACAAAAACAAAACAAACAAACAAAAAAAAACCAGACATGATCACAGAAGAACCTATTCGTGCTACATTGTAATCAAGATGTTACAAACAAAACAAAACAAAATAATATAAGGTGGACATATCAGAATAGTAACTGATCTCTCATAGCAATCCTACATCCAGGAAAACATGGATTGTGGTCCCTCAAGGCAGAATGTTTGGAGAAGACCAGAGAGTTGCCTTTGGAGAAGGAGGTAATGCCCTACTTTTAATTTTTAAAACCAGAAACTTGGAATACCCAAAATAAAATTCACAGACCACATGAAGCTCAAGAATAAGGAAGAACAAAGTGTGGATACTTTGGTCCTTCTTAGAAGGAGAATCAAAATACCCATGGGAGGAGATACAGAGACAAACTGTGGAGCAGAGACTGAAGGAAAGGCCATCCAGAGACCTCCTGACCTGGGGATCCATCCCATATACAGTTACCAAATCCAGACACTATTGTGAATAGTGTCTTGTTGACAGGAGCCTGATATAGCTGTCTCCTGAGAGGCTCTGCTAGTACCTGACAAATATAGAAGCGGATGCTCACAGTCAACCATTGGACTGAGTATAGTATCCCCAAAGGAAGAGCTAGGCAAATGACCCAAGGAGCTAAAGAGGTTTGCAGTCCCATAGGAGGAACAACAATATGAACCAACCAGTACTCCCAGAGCTCCCAGGGACTAAATCACCAACCAAAGAGTACACATGGAGGGACCCATAGCTCCAGCTGCATATGTAGCATAAGATGGCCTTGTTGGACATCAATGAGTGGAGAGGCCCTTGGTTCTGTGAAACCTCAATGCTCCAGTGTAGGAGAATGTGAGGACAGGGAAGCGAGAGTGGGTAGGTTGGTGAACAGGAGAAGTGGGGATGGAATAGGGGGATTTCGGAGGAGAAAGGAGGAAAGGGGATAACATTTGAAATGTGAATAAAGAAAATATCTAATAAAAAATACTTATTGAGTTGTAACATTCCAATTGAATGTAACTGTAGTTACTTAAAGGACTATGAAAGGAAATCTAGTATAGTTATTAATTACTTGGATTAACCCCCAACTCTGAAGAGAAAGAAAGAATAGTTCTATTAATTTAAAAGAAGAAGGGGAGCTATGGGCACAGCTTAGTTGGCAGAGGGATTGCCTGGAATGCATGAAGTCCCAAGTCTAGTCTTCAAAACAGTGTAAACTGGGCACAAGAATGCACACCTGCCGTCCCAGATCTCTGGAAGCAAGAGGATCAGAAGTTGAAGGTCATCATCAGTGAGTATTTGGGAGGATCCTGAAGTATATGAGATGCCAAGTTAAAATAAATAAATTCATTGAGCTATAGACTTATATTTTGTGTAACTCACACGCGCTTTGTAAAATTTTCTTGTTTTGCCTCTTTCTGTACCTTGGATTATTTTAAAGTTTGAGAATAAGTATATCACTTACCAAAACTTTGCTAGGTTAAAACTCTGATAACAGTTATAATGGTCAGAACTTGAAAATATCATCCTTAGTGAGGTAACCCAATCACAAAAGAACACACATGGTATGCAGTCACTGATAAGGGGATATTAACCCAGAATCTTGGAATACCCAAGACACAATTCACATATCAATAGATTTCCAGGAAGATGGAAGGAGAGACCCCTGGTCCTGGAAAGACTGGATGTAGGGGAATGCCAGGACAGAGAAGCGAGAGAGTGTTGAATGGGGAAAAGAGGGAGGGAAGGGGGCTTATGGGACTTTCGGGGAGGGAGGAAACGGGAAAGGGGAAATGATTTTGAATGTAAATTAAAAAAAAGAAAAAAAATAAACTGATTGTCAATTTTTAAAAAAAAAACAGTTATAAAGCCTGTGATGATAGAAATGATAGTGATTTGAACAGAAGAAAAATGAAGGAACGATTGTCAAGAATATTTTAATAGTGCAAATAAGTAGAGCCAAACATCAACAGAAATTGCACAATATGCTGTGGATATGCATGCCAATCCCGTTGTGTGATTTCCAACATGTCAACACCTTCAAGCCCCAGTTCCCTCGTTTATTAAATAAGAATGATACTGCTATCCCTCTTTTTCCATTATTTAAGCACATACGCAATGGCTGGCACTCAGCCACCTCCAGAATACCAGCTTTGATGAGTCTTAGAATAAGAACTAGGAAAATGTTTGCTGCTTAGGCAACCAGCACATAGGCACCAGGTAACTATTTTTTTCAGTGCGTGTGTCATCGATGTCATAAGATTATACTTATGTGTAATAAAAGAAGCCTACTGGCCCCATAAATTCACTCATTCAGTAAATACTTCTTAAGTGCGAACCAAGCTACAGATACTGTTCTGAGAGCTGAGCCACCAACACTGACCCTGGCTCAACTCACAAGGAGGGAAGGGGCAAGGGTAAGATAGCTAACTGATGCAGTCTGCTGATTCAGGAACCTAGTCAAGCAGGGAAGGCAGGGGTTAGAGTCTGGGGCAAAGTTCAGCACAAGGATTTTAGGAATGTGGTGGCAAGGCTCCCTGAAAGCCTGATCATTGAATCAGAGTCTCTGCCGTTTGTAGGCTACTGTAATGGTTGTGACTTTTCCTATATGAAAGTAGGAATGAAATAACTTGGGACAGAAGAATAGGAGATCAGACTTATATTTTAATAATGACACAATATGTCCCATGTTCAATAGTCTATAAGTGTATTTAACAGTGGAAAGGAAGGATTTAGAAACTTTCCACCATGACCAATATGAGGAATAATGATAACATTGTTCCCAAAAGATTTTAGGTGAGAACATCACATGATGCTCGGCTTTTGTCTTCGTTAGGGTTTCTCTTGCCGTGATGAAACACCATGAACAAAAGCAACTTGGGTAGGAAATGGTTTATTTTGCTTAGACCTCCATATCATAGCTCATTACCAGAGGGAGTCAGGGCAGGAACTCAAGCAAGGTAGGAACTGGAGCAGGGGTGTTGCTTACTGGCTTGCTCTTCATGGCTTACTTAGCCTGCTTTCTTATAGCTACCAGGACCACCAGTCCAGGGGTATTCCCACCCACAGTGAGCTGAATATTCCACCCTAATAAATGCTAATTAAGAAAACTCCCTATAGGCCTGCCTAAACCCACCCATATCTTATGGAGGCATTTTCTCAATTTAAGTTCCTTCCTCTCAGATGACTACCTGGGTGTCAAGTTGACATAAACCAACCAGCACAGATTCTACATGAATTTCAAACACTGGGTTAAATGGTTTGAGTAGGCAATGAAAAAGATAAACAGGTAGATTTAGTACCTCAGCATAGAGAACATGAAAGAACAAGAAAGAATGTCAGAGAATAAATTTGTTTTGAATTATCAGGGACTTTCAATAACCAGACATTCCTCTTATTGGATATTACATATATTCATAATAAATATTTAAGCTGTATATCTTGTAGACAAAGAGAAAAAATGCAAAGAAAAGCTCAGAGATCTGAAAACATATACTGATTGAGAGTAGTTTAAACTGGTCTAAACTTTCAGACTTAAGTAGAGGAAGAGATAAAGCTAGAGAGAGAGGCAAAGGTTTAATCACACAGGTCTTTATGTGACATGCTATAAAATTTGATGCTTATCTTTTAAGGAATAGGGATGTCAGGAAAGATTTTTGTAGCAAGGCATCCTTTAATACAATAATCTTCTAGGATCTCTCCTCCTGAACTCCATCTACTTGGTTAAAACTGCATCCATCTGTAGATAATTTTGAGGTCTCTTTTAAACTGGAGGCTGTGATAAGGCCACCTTACTTCATGAATCAGAAAGTGCTTATCATTTCAACCAGCACCAGGAGAAATGCATAGATCATGCTCTTTGATCCACCCTATTTTGAACCAAACTGAACACTGATAGCTGCCTTTTCTAACCAATGAATCTTATTAGAATAGAGTGAAGTGAGTCCTGAGTTACATCCATTCTAGATCTAGCTTGAAGCTTCAGTGAGCTTTTTTCTACATGATCTATAGTGTGGTACATGTTCTTAGACATAAAGGCTTACAAGAATGTGCTAAGGTAAGTTAGTAACTCTGGGATCTAGGTGGTCACAGGGTCACAGAAAGCTGCCTGGCTTTCTGTTTAGTCAGTACCCTTCATGGCACAGTGGTGTTTGTATTTTCCAGAACACATGATTGAAAATGAGACTCTGAAACAAACTCTTGACTTTCACAGTTCAGTAGTGCAGACTTGCCTTGTGGGAGGCAAGCACTGCCTGCCACCTAAATAGCTATTATTTTTCTGCATGCAGCCTAGACAGGGTAATTCCTAATAGCCTTCATTTATTTTATGGTGAATGTCAATCTGTTAAAATGATTGGCCCCTTTCTGAACAGCAAAAGTGCTAACAGCTTTACAGAAACCAATACTGACAATGCTACCTGAAATAGCCCTAAGCTCCTAGACGATTTTTCCAAGTATCCAATGGCATTCTCCATCCTCATCCTCACTATGATGCATTCTGTCTAAGGCAACCTTTGCAGGCAATTTGTGTTGGAGTTATAACTTAGGATCTAAGAAATATCATGACTACACCTTGTGAAACTTAAGAGTCCTCATTTACCCATATTCATTTATCAAAATTTATTGAATTATATTATATCGTATGCTACTTGTGGATTTTCCCCCATGGTATATAATACTTTAATGGTATATAATACTTTAATGATAGTTTTAAGAACTTTCAGATCCCAAAGTTGAGTCCTTAGCCACATTTACAACATACAACACAGGTAAAAAGTTTAGCCTGTGTCTGTCAGAAGGTCTTGCCTTCTGACTCTCTGAACCAGAGCCTGGAAATTCAGCATCAGGCAATCATGGACCCAGGGAAGATTCCTTGGATGAAAGCTATTTGCCAAGATCTCACTCTTACTATGAGAAGAATTTCCCTTTAAAACTAATCCCAGGGTAGGGTTGGGGATAGGAGGTTTCAAGGACACCTAGAAGCATCCTCCAGATGACAAGGTACATAGTACCTGGTGTCTTATGCAGATCTAGAAGTCTCAGGGCCTGGCCCTCATACATGGCAGGATAAAAGAGAAGTTAAACCTTGGCATATGACTCTCTGTACTTGAACTACGACTGAGGTAAAGGTCAGGTATCTGCTTTGAAAACCATTCTAATCACCTGGCAGGGCCACCAAGCCACTAAGAGGCAGGGAATTAGAACTTCAGGAGATAAAGGATTCAAATTGGAGACTTGTGATATAAAGCCCACTCCAAAGCCCTGAACTTTTGCCTTCCAACTTCATGCATTCTTTAAAAAATAACAAAACCCAAAACAAACAAACAAACAACAACAATCTCACTGAGTCTATTTAGTCTTGTCTCTGTGAGCCTGGGACCATCTACTGGCGCATGTGGATATTTTCAGGGAAGGCATCCCTGAAGGAAATTGACTCTCCCTTCCCTAGCAACCATTAATTCCCAATAGTTCCTCAACTAGGGGGTGGAATTTCATAAGCCCAACCCCTGTCCATCCATGCTGGGCTTCTGGTTAGCTTGATCCTGTTCAAGTCTCATGCACATCACCACTGTTGTGAATTCATGTGTTGGTGTGCTGAAATATCTGGAAAACATTGTTCTGCTATAGATTTCTACCCCCTGTGCCATTTTCCAGGGGAATACCATAGTTTTGTGGGGAAAGAGTGATATAAAAGTTCCATTTAGTTTCTTCCGAAAGAAATGAACCAAAGAAGTTCTGATGGTGTTCCAGTGACTTCTTGCTGCTTCTGAGGACTCAGGATGATTGGCAGAGCCCCCCACTTTCTTCTGAATTAAATTGTTATGGCTGATTCTTGATGGTGTTTGCAAGTACATTGAGCTACTACTGCTGAATCCTGAACTGCAGATACCCTGACAACACAGATTGGATTTGCCCCCAAAGAACTATTTCTATAAAGGTCCTGATCCTTCCTTGCCCTATTAACCTTTCCTTTCTACTACCTTTGGTGGGTGGTGGACTAGAAGGTAGGTTAAGATATTTAAGTACACTTGCTAAAGTGGGGTTTGGAAAATATAGGCCTACACAACTGTGTTTTCCCCCTTACTGATCTTTTGCTCATATATTATAGTTTCCTAGTTTAATTTTATGTGCAAATACATGTGTTTCAACATCAATAAAAAGTAAAAGTCTCATTTAGAGCTGATCATCCATGGTCTCATATTCTCTGCATGTTGTCTAGTTCTGGGATTCTGTATAAATAACCAGCTACTGTAAAAACAAAATTCTCGGATGAGAGTTGAGGGATGCAATATTCTGTGGGGATAAAGATAAGAAGGTCGAGGGGCAGTTTAATACCATGTTCATTTAGCAGAATAATAGAACCTAGCATTATGGTCCTCTTAGTCTATAGAAATCTCCATGTTGACATGAAACTAAATCATGCCAAATGCATAAAGAAGAAACACCCAAAGGGTAAATTTAAAACTATGAAATATCCAGGAAAGAACAGGGACAAAATGAAAACTTGACGTTTACCAAACCCACATCAACAGTAATGAAGTGGAGAGTTATTGATCGTTGTGTTATATACAAATGGAATCTGACATTTCACCCATTACAGATAATACTGTATTTAAAAGAACAACTTTAGCAACCAAAGCAAGTGTACTTGTATTTTGAGAGGGTATATATCACAAGCATTAAATAAAAACAGCAACTTGAAGATCCAGAGAAACATGTATAAATATAACTGGCTCAAATAAACCCATTTAGCTCTGCAACAAAATGAATAGAAGATTTAGTGTAATTGAGCCACAGGCTCATACAGAGCCTGCTGCTATTGGCTCTCTGATTCTCATGAAAGTTGAACTTCTCAGGAGCCAATAGACTTGATGCTCATAATAAGCAGCACGAAAAAAAAAATTCAGTTCAGAGAGGACACAGACTTGCAGTGATCTCCATCCAATTCACCCAGATCCATTGTGCACAACTAATTGGGAAAGCATGCATTTAATCCTTTCTTTGAAGAATCACATAGAACACTGGCCAGGATTAAAGACATGAATGTGCTCAGAGAAATATCACATGCAAAATATTTTTACATTAATAGATCTTTTCCATGGGAGATGTGGTAAGAATTCAAGCATGTGGAATTGCTGGTTACAACTTGAATATTTATCTAAAGAGAAAGGACTTGCCTAGAAACATTACCTTTCTGTCTCTGGTCTTGATTTCTTCTATACCCACACTTAACTGTGCTCCACCTTAGAGGCAGAAGAATAAGGAGTGCCTCAAATATTCATTTAGTGGATGGAAAATAGGACAAAGGGGGGATCAATAGAGCAAAAAGGATCCACAGTAACTTCCCCGGGGCTGCTACTGACCCTTGGCCCTACTGTGTAGCAATGTTTCCCTCCATGATTTGTAATCTTAAAATATGTAGTAGATATTTAGATTGAATGTTGAAGTACCCAGTGCTTCTCAGGGGAAATGCAAATTTGTTGGGCCATTCTTTTTTTTTTTAAATTTATTTTATTTTTTTAAGTTTATTTTTTTATTTACATTCAAAATCATTTCCCTTTTCCCGTTTCCTCCCATTCTTTATGTCCCAATTCCCTTAGTTTGGGGGAAACAATTCAGAAATATATATATTTTTTTCTGACAGGTTCTTACTTGTCTGAAATATGTAGATATCACATCCACTCCCCATAGTGCTCTCTTATTCCCTTATCCACTACCATCCACAGCTTCCTCCTCCCAACTATTCCCATCCTACTCCCAGGACTTCGGTTGTATATGTGCAGGACTGGTGCAGACAGCCACAGACTCAGTATGCTCATCACTGCAACAGCCTATTGCATCAACAAGACAGTGTTTCTACCTCCTCCATCATCTGGATCTAGCATGATTCTGCCCCTTTATCATCAATACTTGTTGATCCTTGGGTGGGGATGGATCTGTGCATTTTTTTCTTGTTTTAGGCAAAATTTATTTCTTCATATTATACAATTTATTTTTATTCAAAATATTGAACTACATTTAAATTTATTTTTTACATTTACATTTTAATTTATTATTTTATTGCATAAAACACACTCTAAAACCTCATACTACTTTTGAATATTTGCCATTCATACAGTTTGATGAAAGTGCTAGTTTAACTTTTGGAGTTAGGCATTGTATTCTTTTCACAATAAACATTTAACATTGAATATTACTTATAATGTTATTGGGTGTTATAATTAATATTAGATCTTACTTCCCTGTTTTATTTCCATATCTCCTTAATTCTGACCTCTAAATGAAGTGTCTATATTTTAACAAGAATACCAATCGCAGGCTATGAGATGCAACTTGAATAATACTCTCAGTTTGGGCTATTTGCAAATGTTATTGAACCCAGATCAGCTTTAGACTGTCATCCAGATAAATGGGAGTAAAAATATGTATCTCATGTATTAATCAACTTTAATCCAAACAACTCAGTGGCAGAGGCAGATAGATCACTCTGAGTTGAAGGCCAGCCTGGTCTATATTGTGAATTTCAAGCTAGCCAAGCCTATATCACAAGACTTTGTCTATAAAAGAAAAAACAAAAACCTCTTCTCTCTATAATGTTTGTTTCTAGTATTTAAATACACACTGAAAAAGTTTAGCATCATTATCATATAGAGATGACACTGCATTAGCAATAGTGTCTGCAACGTCATGATGCTTATCACCATTCTCTCCAGTTTAAGGATATACAGAAGTTCTAGATAAAACCTAAAAGTTCTGTCTCTATTTTTCTTTAAAATATTAAAACTAAATGTATTGCAAGAGCTGTTATCCCTAAATTTACTAGATTGGAACCGGAATTGCTAGCCTCCACAAAGCAAGTATGCTACAATGCTCAGACAATCTGACACCTAAAAAAAAAAAGACAAACCAATTTATTATTATTTAATAAATACTAGGTAGTTTGTTGTTAAGATCAAAAATGTGAAGGCATGGCACAGACTGTCATTGATTTCCTTACTGAATATTCAATGTAGTTAAATTTGGTCATCTTTTTAAAGGGTTAGTATACAAATATACAGAATAGAAAGTGAAATGTAACTTGTTGGCCAGAATGAAGAAAGGTAATTTTTTTGTGTGTTTTATTTTTTTTGAAACAGAGTTTCACTGTATAGTTCTGAATGGCCAGAAGCTCTCTATATTGATCAAGGTGGTCTCCAACTCAGAAATCTATCTACCTCTTCTCCTCAATCATGCTAATTTTTAAGGTGGGTGCCACTAGTCCCAGCAAATGGCCTCATTTTTAAAATATATGACATGAATTCAGAAGCTTTTAAGCAAAAAGGAAAGATGACAGTATCTATTCTTATCTATATCATTTGATAAGTATACCCCAACTACCTAACTAATAAGGCCACATAGAGCACCATGCCCATTTTCCTAAGCTGTGATATGACATCCAGACTCAGGAAAGCACAAGGCAGTAAGTGCATCTCAGAAAAAGTATGGCAGAAAAAGATAGATACTTACTTGTTCATGCTAGTGCAAAATACTGCAAGTTTCTTATGTGCACAGGTAGGGCATTCCCAATGTAGTCCACTTGGCTAAGTTTAGCCAAGTGGACTACACTTGACTAAACAGTGCCATGTGTGAATGCCACATTTAATGTGAACAGAAAGGTACATAAGTGGAAACATACTGATATTAACTGCTTTATATTATTAAGCTCATGAATGATCATGTTCCCAATAAACTAATATTGGAATAAAATCCTAAGCATACTAATAATCCTGCTGCCAGAATTATTTAATGTGCTTTTATGCAAAGACCTCATTCAGGTTCTGTCGACACAGCAGATTGTAATAATTCCAGTAATTTTGTGAACAGCTACTGGGTTGATGCAAGTAGGGCAGGTCAGTTCATCACGCCTTATCTCTAATTAGTACTGAATAAAAACACACACGGCAAATTACAGCAGAGAAAAGGCTTGACCTGGCTAAGCAAAATGCATTGAAGGGAGGGTGGATGAGATTCTATGGTCAGAAAAAAAAAAGCCCATTACACAATATAGTTATCAAAATGGACCAGCTTTGGAAAGTCCACTATCAAAATGCAATGTGTTAAGTTAGCTCACAGGGACCCCTGAGGGAAACAGCATATTCTCTTGAACTTGCTTCCCCTACCTACACACACCTGAAAAATAGGAAAGATTCATCTTACCTTTCTCACAGTGGCTTCCTGTGAATCCAGAAGGACAGACACATTTGTTAGGAGCCACACAAGTACCTCCATATCTGCAACCCTCTTCACAGAATGCTGTAATGGAAGCAAGACTTTGTTTAGCTAACATAAACTAGATCTCTCTCTCTCTCTCTCTCTCTCTCTCTCTCTCTCTCTCTCTCTCTCTCTCTCTCTCTCTCCCATAGATAGATAGATAGATAGATAGATAGATAGATAGATAGATAGATAGATAGATAGAGATATAGATATATATGAAGATATATATAAATATATATATGGATATATATATAAATCTCCCAAGAAGTACACCTCTGTCTGTATTGGCATATTCCAAAATTTTCTATATACACAAAGTAATAAATATAACAGTGTTTCCACTGCTTTTATACGAACTTAACTTAAATCATTGATTTGAGGTGTTGCACTTGAACCTGACATGTGCTAAATGAGAGCTGGCATTGGCAAAGGCTTCTTCTGCCATCATTATTGATTTATTTGAAATCATCTGAGACAAATAGTTCAAAAGTGAAAGGTGAGGTTGGGAGCAAAGACTTTTTTTAATACCCAGTGTCTTAGAACTTATTTTTCCCAATAAGTATCATTTATACTCTTTTATGACAATATATTCTTTACTTTTTCAAAAATATGTTTGGTGCTTGATAATTTTTTTTAATAAAACAATAAAAACAATGAATCATTGACTCATGAATATTTAAGCTGGCTCCAGTATTTTGCTTCCATAAATAACCCCATTGTTCTCATAGCTAAGATGTTTAGATCATCCCAAATTCTTCATTTAGGAAAATTATCTGAATGTGAAATGTGCCTTGAAAGGGTGTGGATTTAATTTCCACATTTTTGTAGGTCTTACAAACTATCCCACCCCATCTAAGATCCTTAATATTAATCGTGAATGTAATACAACTTAGAATAACCTATGAAAAGAATCCTAATGAAGAATTTCCTACATCAGAGCGCCCTGTGGGCTTTTCTGTAAGATATTACATTAATTGCTAATTGATATAAAATGACCCAGTCCAGTGTGGGTACCATAAGCCTCCAGATAAGGGAAATTGAAAAGTACAGTGAAAGGGAAAAATAGCTGAATAAAAGCAAGGAGGCAAGGACCCTGGGATTTAAACTCTCTCTACATCGAACAGTAGGTGGATTAGCTGTTTAAACTCACTCCTGCCTTGACTTCCAATAGAACTATGACTTGGAACTGTGAATACTTTACCAACTTACACTGCTTTTCATCAGGATGTTTTATCACTGAAATAGAAGTGAAACCCAGATTTACCCCCAAATATTTCTCAGCTGAGGGAGGCTAGAGGTCTCTAGTTACGCATCTGCAGCAAAGCAGCACTCACAACTGTCCCTTCACACACAGTTAGCATCCCGACACAACCCACTCCACTGTGAGGCCCTGAAGGACAAGTAGCTAAGATGCTTTTGCTCATTGCTGTGCCCTAACCTCAGCATCTGTCCCCTGGTTGTTATAGAAGATACTTGCTGGATGGCTCATTCTCCACTTTGCAGGTTGCTCTGATAGAAACGTTCCCACCCTTGTAATTCTGCATCACTTCCATCCAGGATAAGCCACTGAAGTGTGTTACCATATAACCTATCATGTGATCTGTTGACTAATATAGTCATTGAAATTTGCTATTAATGAAGCTGATTGACACAGTCAAGTCTGAGTTTCTTGTATTCATATGAGAGCTGCATGTACAAGAGTTTTAAATTTTAATTGTAGGAAGAAAATGTCACCCTGGAAAAATATCCTGGCCGTATGTTACCATCATTGCTTAATTAATATGAGTCTAGCTATAAAAAACCACAGGATGTGTTTAGATAGCTGAGAATGAGCCAAAGGGGTAGAACTTATCACAATGTTGCTGTTTTCCACATCATTTACTATCTCTTGGGTAAATTCATATTCTACAGATTCAGCAATTAATCTTGAGCTGCTTTCTGTGCTGGAGGAGAGTGCAGACCTTGGAATTGAAGGACTATTTTCTACTCTATAGCATCATACCATACTGATACAAAAAAAAGAAAGAGATACAAAATATCTAGATGCAAATTTTGCTTTGATGTATCCATCAAGAAACCTATAGGCATCTTGAGAAGTCACACAGTGTAAGCTTTTGTGAATGGCATTTTCAATGATATATTTAAAGTATTCTTGTGGATCAGAGTAACATAAAGTTTTCTGCAGGGTAAGAGTGACAAAAAGCATAAGCTATTGGAGTTCTATTCAGGAAATTCTCCCCTGTGTCTATATGTTCAAGGTTCTTCCCTAGTTTCCTTTCTATTAGTTTCAGTGTGTCTAGTTTTATGTGGAGGTCCTTGATCCACTTGGAATTGAGCTTAGTGCAGGGAGATAAGAGTGGATCAATTTGCATTCTTCTGCATGCTGACCTCCAGTTGAGCCAGCACCATTTGCTTATGTTCTAAGATCAAGAATTGACAAATGGGACCTCATTAAATTACAAAGGTTTTGCAAGGCAAAAGACACTGTCAAAAAGACAAAGCGGCAACCAACTAACTGGGAAATGATCTTTACCAACCCTACATCCGACAGAGGGCTAATATCCAATATATACAAAGAACTCAAGAAGTTAAACTCCAGAGAGGCAAGTAACGCTATTAAAAAATGGGGTACAGAGCTAAACAAAGAGTTCTCACCTGAAGAATATCTAATGGCTGAGAAGCACCTAAAGAGATGTTCATCATCCTTAGTCATTAGGGAAATGCAAATCAAAACAACCCTGAGATTCCATCTCACACCAGTCAGGATGGCTAAGATCAAAAACACAGGAGACAGCAGTTGTTGGCGAGGATGTGGAGAAAGAGGAACACTCCTCCACTGCTGGTGGAATTGCAAGCTGGTACAACCACTCTGGAAAGCAGTCTGGCGGTTCCTCAGAAAACTGGGCATGACACTCCCGGAGGATCCGGCTATACCACTCCTGGGCATATACCCAGAGGCTTTCCCTGCATGCAATAAGGACACATGCTCCACTATGTTCATAGCAGTCTTATTTATAATAGCCAGAAGCTGGAAAGAACCCAGATGTCCCTCAACGGAGGAATGGATTCAGAAGATGTGGTATATTTACACAATGGAATGCTACTCTGCAATTAAAAACAATGAATTCACGAAATTCCTAGGCAAATGGTCAGAACTTGAAAATATCATCCTTAGTGAGGTAACCCAATCACAAAAGAACACACATGGTATACAGTCACTGATAAGGGGATATTAAACCAGAATCTCGGAATACCCTAGACACAATCCGCATATCAATAGATTTCTAAAAAGATGGAAGGAGAGACCCCTGGTCCTGGAAAGACTGGATGTAGGGGAACGCCAGGACAGAGTAATGAGAGGGGGTTGAATGGAGTAAAGAGGGAGGGAAGGGGGCTTATGGGACTTTCGGGAAGGGAGAAAATGGGAAAGGGGAAATGATTTTGAATGTAAATTAAAAAAAACTTAAAAAAAAGAGTGACAAAGAGAAGCAGGTGATAGATTTCAGGGGTGGCAGAAGATGGCAGGGCTGGAAGGAGAAAGTTCAGCTTGACTTTCCTTAATAGACAGATAGATGTTACCTAGGATCTACAGACCATGTTAAAAGACGAGTATGTATGTGCTCCTGGTTTTATATAAAGTCATCTCTTATACAGAAATAATAATAATAATAACAATAACCTACAGAGATTCAACAGTTAAGAGAAATGCCTGCTCTCCTAGGAGATCCACATTCAATTTCCAGCATCCACATAGTGATTCAAAAACGTCTATAATTCCAGTTCCCAGGGAATCTGGTGGCCACTTCTGTCCCCTACATAGAATACATGCCCAAGGTACCCAGACATACACACAAAGAAATCATACATATACATAAAATAAAATAATAAAAATGTAGGGACCTTTAAAATAAACCAGTCTTATAAAGTTTACCAATACATGCTGATGATATCAATATGGAAATATCTTAGGGTTGTTATTGTTTTAATATAATTGTTCACAATGAGGTTCTGAAATCAAGACTATATTGTCACTCCCTGGCAGAGCTATGGCTCAAGCAAACAGCTTTATTTACAAAAACCTAATCTGTAATCCCTTGCCCTGAAAGGCAGGTTTATTCTTTCTTAAATAGTTCTATAAGAGCTAAAGAAATTGATTAAAATTCAAACATAAAATATCACCAGATATCACAATAACCAGATTACTTAATGAATATTCAGTTCATTTATCTACTTGGAAATACTTACATTTTTTCTGTCTGCTTACATCTCTTATAGATCTAGGCACATAACAATTTTAAAAGAAGTTTATCTGGAGTAAGGAAGGAAATAATTGCCCCCTTGATCATTAGAAAAAAAGAAAAAATAATTAAAACAAAACTATGGTGTTTTTTTTTTTTACAAAAAGGCCTTATCATCCAAAACCTACCTACTTTGGGGAAATCAAGATCAACACTTGTTTTCTTGCTTTGAATAATAAACTAACAAAAAGAAGTTGCTGTGTTTTAGTTTAAGCATAGTTCGTGATTACTAATGTCCTGATAGGAACTCTTGACCAATTATCAACCCAACTAACATTACAAAGGAAAGGCTATCCGGGGACCTAGACCTTGGACAGCATAGCTTTGTGGACATCAGGGATAAACATGCCATGTCACCACCAGTGTATCACTTCTTGGCTTATACACTGAGCTGAAGGAAAATCAAAGTGTGAATACTTCGGTCCTTCTTTCAAGGGGGAACAAAATAGCAATAATGGGAGAAGATACAAAGTGTGGATCAGAGACTAAAGGGAAGGCCATCCAGAGACTACCCTACCTGGGGATCCATCCCATATACAATTACCAAACCCAAATAGTATTGTGGAAGCCAACAAATACTTGTTGACAGGAACCGGATATAGTTGTCTCATGAGAGGCTCTGCCAGTTCCTGACAAATACAGAGGTGGATACTCTCAGCCAACCATTGGACTGAGCACAGGGTCCCCAATGGAGGAGCTAGAGAAAGGACCCAAGGAGCTGAAGGGGTTTTCAGTCCCATGGGAGGAACAACAATATGAACTACCCAGTACCCCCAGAGCTCCCAGGGACTAAACCACCAACCAAAGAGTACACATGGAGGGACCCATGGCTCCAGTTGCATATGTAGCAAAGGATGGCATTGTCAGACATCAATGAGAGGAGAGGCCCTTGGTTCTGTGAAGGATAGATGCCCCAATGTAGGGAAATGCCAGGACAGGGAAGCAGGAGTTGGTGTGTTGGTGAGCAGGGGGAGGGGAGATGGGATAGAGGGTTTTTGGAGGGGAAAAGAGGAAAAGGGATAACATTTAAAATGTAAATAAAGAAAATATCTAATAAAAAATAAATAAGTCTATGCTCCACAGTCTGCCTTAGGCTTGAGAGCTATGTGACATAATAGTACGTGGCATAATAGTTCATCTCTCTGTGCCTTGGTTTCCTCAATTCTTAGGCACAGATGATTATTAATGATGCCACTTGTTCTGAGAGTGTGGGATTAAGTTACTAACTTCAGCCAATCAGCACAATACATGAGTGCAATATCCTCATGACCGGTTTGGTCACCAAGGCCAAATAACAGTCATATTTTGAACCATTTTCTTTCCTAGACTCTAGAAATGCAGTGCTGAGCAAGACAAAAAGAAAAAGATCCCTCTGCATCAAAACAGAGTCCAGACTCTAGTCCTTCTTTCCTCTATGACCTTAGAAAATACATAGCCACAGATCTGGGATCTTAACTCCCTTACAAACTCAAGAGAAATTCACTGACACAAGTTTGGGACTTAATAAGCCTCTTATTTATCAACCACTATCCAGAATCTGAAGCATGGCATAAACAGATTGCAAAAAGACAATGAGATTACAGCCTTCGATCTGTTCTTTTAGTGCCATTTGTTATTAACTTACTGCCCTGAAGGAGATGCTTGATCGGATCAACTCAAAGAAGGCATGCTTCTGTTTTTAAGAGAACTCTTTATATTTGCAAGGAAAATGAGATCAGAAACCTCAGAGTGAGATTTAATCCACAGGAAGAATGGATGCTTGTGCTAAAAGCAGTCCTGGCATGTGCAATGAACTGAGGTCTTCATGGGAACCAGGTGTTACATCCAGTAACTGTGTTATACACCAATAAAGAGCAATAGCCCTTCACACACTGAGCATGTCTCCTGGCCTTCTTCAAGTTTTACTGTCATATACTTAGTTCTTAAGCATCCTAAAATCCTGGCAAGTTAGCATCCTTCCCTGGGTTCATTTCTAACCCCTCTCTACCAATTTTTCTTGGTCCATCATGGGTCTATCCCATGGGAAATAAGGGCAATGTTTGTCTGATAAAAGAAGCAGGAGATAGCCACAGAAGCACCTAAAATTACAAGCAGGCAAGCCTACCATTTCTAATCTAGTCTGGACTTATGTGCACAGCAATTATGCTGTTAAACTCAATTATTGATTTATTATTAATAAATCAAAGTCAGAGTCCATAAATTATAGTCAACTCGGTCATATGTATTACAAGCTTGAAGTAGAGTGAGCTGAACTAAAACTTGGTCATTTCAACAGAGCACTGTGCCCAGTTTTCTCTCCAGGGATCTGGTGGCTTTAGGGTCACATCAGTTTTCTGTAACCTCTTGATTAAGTCTCAGACATAAACTCCCATTCTCAAATCAGTTCTGCCAACAATGAAGGGGATAGCATCTCCTCACGTTTAGTTTCTTGCTTAATTAGTCCCTTTCAGAACATGTAACTTATCAAAGTGGACTTCAAGGTCTTTGCTTTGGCAAGGTAGGGTCAGGATAATATTCTACTGTGCCCTGGGATGTCACCTTTCATACAAGGTACAGGAAAGTCCCGTACAAGAAGAAAGTCTTGGCCAAAAATGTCAGTAATGATGAAATGGAAAAACTTTTACTCCAAGTTACTCAGCTAAGTTCATTAAAATAAATGAAGTTACTCAGTTAAGCTCAGTAAATAAAGTTATTCAGTTAAGTCCATGAAATACCTCTGTGACCAGAATCCATCCCATTTTCCATCCCATTTTTCTTTCAACTTTGCTTTTCTTAATCTTTCCATAAAATAAACTGAAAACACAGAGACAAGAAGGATAAAAATCATTCAGAACACCACTCAGTGATAGAATATAAAACATGCAAATGTCTTCAGTTCTCATTTGTTGCCATTCAAGTCTCCCATCCTTGATGTGCTGTATAGGCTAATGGTGGCTGTGGGGTGGGGGTGTCACAAAGTGTTGCCAAGCTCTCATATTCCTTACATGTTCACGCAGTAGGTTGTACACACAAAACACACATGAAACTAGAAGGGGAACTTTGGAGAAGCTCAGGGGGAGCGGCAAGCGGGAGAAGGAAGCCAAGTGAGACGCAGGGTAATAGAAAATTAGAATGGTTGAAATCTGTACCCAGACTTTTGGCTTCTTTATGGGTTCCTACTTCAACCACCCTTCTCAACCCTTATGCCTTCCAATCCCCCAACACTAGATAGAACAGAAAGGAGGCTAGAGAGGAAAGGGGACATTAATATCGCTAAATTACTTCCTGCAGATTAGGTATCAAATTCCTTGGGGCAATTTAGGATATCTCCAACCAAAAAAAACAGCAACCAGAAAACAATGACTAACAACTAGCAACAGCAGAAGTAGCAGCAGCAGCAGCAGGTGCAACAGGAGGAGGAGCAGCAACGGCTAACGTACTGTCTTGGGGCTCTTGCATTTATATACCCTCTCAAGAATCCCCAGAATTCTAAATGTCATATGTTTGCAAACTCTATTTGCAGCTGGCAAAATCACACCCCTGCCAGAGCATAAGGTAAATCATGGCCTGCTGCTGTGGATAATCTGAAGCAGCCCTATATCCCACACCTGAGATTTAAACAAAAACGTACTACCATAATGTTTCTGTTTTTAAGTTCTCATTACAATTATTTATGTGTATGAAACTGTCAAGCAATAAAAAAATAAATAAAACGTAAATACGAAATTTTTAAAACACTTGTTTTAGTTTTTAATTATGTATATGTACGCATGTTTCTATAGGGGTAAGTGCTTGCATAAGTGCAGTTGGCTATAGATGCAAAAAAAAAAAAAAGACTGTCAGTTCCCCTGGAGTTAGAGTTACAGGTTGTGAGCCATCCAATGTGGGTAATAGAACAAACTTCAGGTCCCAAAAAGAGTAATTTGTTCTCCTATTCTCCTATTGGCTAGGCCATCTCTCCAGATACACCCCTCCCATACACTGTTTTTAAAAGAAAAACAAATCACCCTCAGCATGATCAGCAGCCCCGTAGTAGTTTCCACTTTCCTCTTCAGTACAAAATCGTCTTCTTAAGAAACTTATTCCATGTGAGATGCTATTGTGATGCCTTGTATGCAGAATTCCATCTCCTTATTACAGCATCCTGGTACACTCAGATGAAAATTCTGGCTCATGCCTAAACAAGGTCTCAAAGGTCATGCCTCTACTAAGTGGATTTGGAAGTGAGAGTTCTCACTGCATCTCCAAGCTGTGTCCATTAGGGCTCCCCTGCTTCCAGTGTATAAACAATAAGCTGGGTACCGAGAAATCTGTACCTAGTCAGGAACATTGTCCCCTTTCCAGAGACACCCACACTATAGCAGCAGACAATGGCATCATAACCGAGTATAAAAACTTACAGTAGAGATAATAACAGTCAGGGACAGAGAGAGACAATAATTAACTAGGCTGAGAGGACTGGGACAAAGCTTCCCATCAGAGCTACCACCTACATTGGATCTAGAAGAGCCAAGGGGACTTTTTGCCAGATGGTTCAAGAAATGTGACATTTCTGGCCAAGGTTTTTCATGAGGGAAGGTGCTAAAGAGAAGAAGAAAGTAAGGTGAGAGGCACAGTGGCAAAAGAGGAAGCAGGGAGCCACAGGCAAGCAGAGGATGCTAAGGTCTGTGTGTCAGCCATCACCTTGCCTTGAACTTCCATCTGTTTCTCAGGTTTGCTTCCTGTGCTCTCAGTTGTCTTAAGACATGCTTTATTCCAAGACCAGGGGTCTCTCCTTCCATCTTCTTGGAAATCTAATGATATGTGAATTGTGTCTTGGGTATTCCAAGATTCTGGGTTAATATCCCCTTATCAGTGACTGCATACCATGTGTGTCCTTTTGTGATTGGGTTACCTCACTAAGGATGATATTTTCCAGAGAAGGGATTGAATGGGGAACAGAGGGAGGGAAGGGGGCTTATGGGACTTTCGGGAAGGGAGGAAACAGGAAAGGGGAAATCATTTGGAATATAAATAAAAAAACTTAGAAAATAAAAAAGAAAAACAACAAAAAGACTATGCTTTATTAACATTACACCACCA
This sequence comes from Tokudaia tokunoshimensis, assembly GCA_036184795.1. Classification (NCBI taxonomy): domain Eukaryota; kingdom Metazoa; phylum Chordata; class Mammalia; order Rodentia; family Muridae; genus Tokudaia; species Tokudaia tokunoshimensis. The sequence goes on along the minus strand of BTHU01000001.1, from coordinate 25,786,254 downwards.
TAAAATGATTAAAAATAATCTTTTAAAATGTAGACCCTCACATATACATACACATGCATATATATACACATATACATTTGCATATATACATGCATATATATGCATATACAGGTAAGCAAAAAAAATTCTCCTCATATGCAGAATTCTTTGTGATATTTTCTATTCTGTCCTATTGAATTTTGTCTGTTTGACTCTGTTTTGTTCAACACCATTTGTAAATCAGCTATGGTCCAAGGCTTTACTTTCACAATCCACTAAACCTCTGTCATTAAAACATCTTTTGGGCTAGAAAGAAGACTGAGTCATTAAGAACATGCAAAGCTCTTTCAGAGGACCTATGTTTCATATCCAGCATCCCCAGTCAGGCTGCCTATGACATCTAGCTTCCTGGGAACTGATATTATCTCCCAGACTCTGCCGTCACTGTACACACTGTACATACATATGACATACAGACATAGAAGTAAAAATAAAATATGTTAAAAATGAATTATAAAACTGCTTGTTTCATATAATGTCATTACCTATGTATCATTAAAACCCACAGTACTTTGTAAGAGAATGGGGCATATGACTATGTTTATACAGCCTCTATAGTTTAAAATTGGGATGTTGAGTTTAGTTCTAGAAAGACTGACTGACAGAGACATGTTGGGAGGAAGGGTTTCAGTGGGGTAAGTAGGAGGACTAAGAGGGGTGGACGTGAAAATGACTAAATTTCACTACACAAGCAAGAAACTGTCAAGCAATAACACAATATTTAAATTCAAAAGGGTGATATTAAAAACAATGTGCTTTATGTGATGTATCCATGGGTGTTTTTGCAACACACATCCACACATACACATACACAAATACACAAACACACATATATGCACACACACACACACACACACACACACACACACACACACACACACTCACAAATGGTACCCAAGGTAGAGAATATTTTTCATTTCAATCTTTTTACAAAAGCCTTGTGTAACAAGAAGATAAACTGTATATGGGAAGGGAAGATTAGGAAGTAAGATAATAAGGCCATCTGCATTTGTTTGGTTCAATACGCATGCTTTTCTAACCAGATCTCTAGATTCTTAAGGACCAAAGTCCTTTTTGCAATTCTTAATTCTTCTATACTTTTGCCTTAGGTAGTATGAAACCTGCTGCCAATACATAAATTCTTTAGGTAAAGAGGGATAGATTTTGATGATAAAATCTATCATAAACTATGTCTCAAAATTTGAAATAATCATTTGAACAAGTCAAACCAATTTGGCACCTCCTGTGTACCACAGAGACAGCCTGTGGGACCCCATAGCCTTGCCGCTGAAGGCCTGATACACTGGTTACAGGAAGGGCAGTCTTCTTCATCTGCTCAACTTCAGCAAGGAAGAATCATTCTGGTTATGTCTGCAGATAATTTTAGTTGTATCGACTGGTAGAGTTCTACTGATAGTTAGAAGTCAAGGGTCCAACAAATACATCCACAGGATAGTTTTCCCAATGACCCATCGAACTTGGGATATCAATAATGGAAGTCTGAGAGAAAGCAAACAACCTGCATGCAGTTAGCTGAGAAAAGCATCAGTGTCAGAGATGATTCTGAGAAGCAGGGCACCAAGAGTAACAGGGCAGATAAGGGCCCTTCAGCTTATAGACTCAACCCCCCAAAAGAGAACATATAAAATAAACAAAAATGCAAGTGAAAGCATATGTTACACTATTACAAATGAGAAGGACAAAAGCCAGTTGGGGATGGGTAGAAGTCTGTTGAAAAGAAGGTCTCAAGTCATCGAAGTTGATCACTGATAAGGGTTTACCCTATAGTATACAGGAGAGTGACCCACGCAGTGTCCAGCAGAAAAGCTAAGCAGAGACAGGTTAAAGTAGGTGCAAAGGCCCTGAGAGACAGAGCATGTGCTTCACATACTGACTCCCAGGTCCTTACAGGACTGTCTGCATCTGGAAGAGGCTGAGAGGAGGGGAAGACTATCTCCCTGGCAAGCTCAAAAGTACATTCATAGCACTAATGCCTGAGCTAAACTGGAAAAAGTAAACAATAGCCAGGCAGACTGGGGCTGGGTGTATTGCAGACTAGGGAATGAACATCCTTACCTAAGGTATAAGGCACATCTGGGAAGAACAGAGTGCTTTCAGAAATCCCAGATATAAAAAGAAGCCCTGGCTCTGCCAAATGTGTTAGAAACCCTGACTCTGGTCTGATTCATAGAAGGGGCTAGGCCATGTCTCTTCCAAGTTAATCTTTGTTACAAGTCTGCCAAGAGGGCTAAGTACTGGTTGGGTTCTATACCCTTATGAATGAAATATTGCTATGACCTCAAGAATAGTTTCTTTGTCCTCCTTTCACTCAACCATGGGATATCGTCCACTCTAATGCCGTCTCATCCCAACTCCCTTCAACCCTCTCTCACCCACATACCCCCATGGACTTTCCCATTCTCCAGATCCATGAGGAATATGTTTCTGCCTATTACCAACTATCCAATCTCTTTAACTCCATTAAAGATGCATAGATGAATTCAAGGCAAGTGGTTTCTGCTTGTTTTCCTCACAAGGTACCCATCGGTCTTACAAAAGATTGAAGATTCTTGTTGCTTATTTTCCCACAATTCCAGTTTCATTAAGAAAGTGAATGGTGTCTTTTGCCTGGGAGAAGACAAAAGGTAACATCTGAGTAGGTTCAAAACTCTCAGCTGTAGAGAGATAGATGGTCATATGAAAAACAGAGGAAGTGGGTCTGGTGGCACAGGCTTGCAATCCCAGCAAAACAGGACAGTAAAGTTTAGAGTTGTTGGCCCCACATCTGCTCTACCACTGGGCCGCTTGGGGAAGCAGAACACGGAGTTCGACTGTGCTTATCCCACATCAGTGCTGGACTGTAAGAAAGTACCCAGACATCACTCCAGGTGTGGGAAAGAACAGTTTGAGATGTAGGAAAGCTGGAGTTGACTCTGGGGGGTCCCCAGGTTTGCTAAGAGTCCAGTGCCATGGGGTTCTCAGGCTCTTGGACATTCAGACTCCGCTGGGAGTCACAGAAGAGCAGAGAATGGAATCGGGGACTGGCAGGCTGGGGACAGCGTCTAGCCCAGGACTGAGGCTGGTGGGGAAAAGGGGAGCTCTGGCTTGTCCCTGCAAGGATTGTTCTTGGCTTGGTGGCTTCTTGCTAGGTGGCAGTTATGACTGGGAGCACAGAGAGGCCTTCTATTGGAGACTAGGCTGAGGCTCTGTAAGCAAAGCCTTCTTCATGGCTCCCCACTGTGGATCTTGATAAAAAGAGGTAGTCCATGGTTCTAAACAGTTTATTATCATGGCATAAAATGGATGTGTAAAACCATACCTCACCTCTCAAAGTGGGCTTGAGGTTACCTTCTGCAGGAAGGAATGCTTGGGAAGAGAAGCGTACAGGTAACACCCTCCCATCCAGGCTTCTAGGTACCTCATTCTCATGGAGAACTCTGTTTTGAGCCTACTTGACTGTGATCACACCTCTTTTCCTATTGTCTTGTTTGAGATGGTAGGGATGCCTCATTTACATAAGGAAGGACTTGGGGCATTGCTCTTTTATGACTGATGGCTATAACTCTATGTTATGGGGACCTGCAGCTATGGGACAGAGGCCAGGTACCAGGAGCATGCATAGCTCCTACTGTCCCATTAGGGTCTCCGGGGCATCTAGCCTTTTGCCTGATCTTACCAGTCTTCCTCTCACAGTCCACTGTCCTACCATAAGGGGGTAGGAGCACAGGCACCATAGGCACAGTCTGAGTTCAAGACCAACCCAGGTGAGTTAGTGATGGCTTGTTGTTTAGTAAAACATGAAAGGGAGCAGGAAAGGGAATGAGTAAGACCTTGAGTTCACACCCAACTGCAAGAGAAAAGGTTTAAAAACAATAATGATGACTATTCAGTCTAACCTGAGATGGGTCACTTATACTTTGCCCAAATATCCCGGTTACATGGACACATCCTCCATACAGCCTATGACTCAATGGGTGCTTGTGAGTATGACTCAAAAGCATAGGCTTTGCTTCCAATCTTGATTCCTCTCCCATGTTGTCTGACAAATCATTTAATCACAGCCAGAAGAATCTACAGCTGACTGGGGACACTGGGATTAAAAGAGACAGAATAGGTAAAGTCCTTGGCAGTATGGTCACACATTGTAAGCTCTCACGGGAAGTTAAACCATCAGCCTCTTTCCCTAGGTTGACTAATACAATGCAGTATTATCTATCCAAGTACAAGTTCATCCTTCCTTCTAAAAGGAGGTATGTGTATCCACTCCATGGTTAGGAGATTCTTTTCCTCTGAATTCCATAGCAAAGAAAATATTAAGTTATTGTGACAAAACCTGAAACGAGTAATAGAATAAACCAATGCCCATATTTGAAAATCAAAATTCAATAAATTAAGACAAGAACTAGAAATGTAGCTTAGTGGTAGAACTACTTACCTAGCTAGCATGTGCAATGCCTTGTGTTTAATGACCAGTAATTCAACCTATAATAATAATAATAATAATAATAATAATAATAATAATAATAATAATAATGCATTATTTTAGACTATGTTATAAAACTTAAGAACAAATTGTCTATCAGCAACAAAAAAAAATATAAATCAAAGTGAAATTTGATGTTGAAGATTCCTAGGAACCCTAAGAAATGGGAGGTTGGAAGGGCTTTCGCCAGGACAAGCAGTGAAGGACAAAGCCCGGGTGAGAATCTGAAGGGCTCTTCCCACACTGCATTGCAGCAGTACTCAGATCACCCACACAGGTGACAGTCTGAAGACCTGCAAAGTAATAAACCCCAGCAAAGTGTCATGAGCAAAAGACTTTCTGCAATTTCGTATAACTGCATGGAATTTGACACTAACTCCTGGAATGAAATAGTAATGTGGGTGGACCAGAGTTCTTGAGTGGGTTCTTCCTTTTCTCATTTTCACTGGGCAGCCCCCGAAAAACTCCACAGATTTTGCTCATGTTTTAAGATCACCTCCCAGTAATCTTTTTTTTTTTTTTACATTAAACATATCATCCTCTTTCTGTGGATGGGAGAGCTGAAGAGAGCAAAGTGAAGTACTTTGCTAAGGAAAAGTTAATCATGAGGCTGAATGTAAGAATTTTGAGATTACAGGATTCTGCCCATGCTCAGGCTTTAGCGCCTGAGAGTCTGATTATGAGAGGATGTCAGCTTTGACCAAATGGGAGGCAATTTATTTTAGATATTAAAGTGGGGTCAGAGGAGAAAATGGAAATGAGGAACAGATCCCTGTCACAATCATGACGTTCCTTACTTCGGCCTCTCAGATCCACTCCACCCTTTTAAATACAAGGCTTTCAGTAGGTATACTCTGGGCAGTTAGTCACAGGCTGTTTCTTAGCTGTATGATATGGGGCTCTTGTGGTAACCTCTGTAGCTTTCTGTTTCTCCAAAGAAACTGTTCTGATCACTGAGGTTACCTGAAGTCATGTGTTCACTTTCGGGAGTTCACATCATATTAATTATTATTGGTTCTATAGTTATTATTTGCTACATACTTAGACACACATGGGGAAATCTCTCTGGGGAGAGACACAGCACTACGAGTAAAATAAAAGTAAAGAAAGCTGTAACTTACAGGGCTGTCAGACTACCCTTTATATTTCATGGAAAAAATATATTTCTGTTTCCATCCCATTCTTGAAGACTTTTTTTAACCTAGGAATTCAGCATTGGAATGATTAATTGTGAAGTAATGCATGAAATACAGAGAAGTCTGCTTCTTGTAGACACATACACACACAAATATATTTTTCTTCTTTCTTCAGTTGCCTTCAAGGTCAAACACAGGGACCCCTTAGGTGGGTACTTCTGATTAATGTCTGCACTCAGGGCTGCTCACAGCTGCCAGGCTTTAAGCTTCTCTGATGCTGGTTATCGGCCCTCCTAGAAGGTGAGCTGTTTCTCATCTATAGCACGGGATGCCTTCATTCTTGTGCTAATGTCATTTTTGAAAGGTTTAAGCTCAAATCCCTCACAGTGTATTTCTAATTTATAGACAGCATAGAGGGGTTAAAAGAACACAGTCTACAAGAATGAAGGAACGCTGAATCTGAACTAAGCAGATATGTAACCTTCAGCAGGGTCGCCATGTTTTCTGAGCCAGGGTTTCACCTCTTGCTAAATGAAGACCTCCTCTTCAAGGTGTGCTAGAGGTGAGACAGTAAGTTAAATGCAAAGTCGGTGATATGGGGATTGATGCGTCCTGCCTCTCCACACTGGTCCCTTTATACTCTCCGTGGTAGTCCTTTCTACAACCTTACTCAGCTAGGTCCAGCTCCTTACACATGCTGAGCATGCATTTTATCCACTCCTTTAGCTCACATAATAGCGGCCATAGAGAGACAGAGTAAAATGCTTGTGTGTTTATTTCCTGTGGGCACAATCAGGATGTTTTCCTAATGTCCATCTTTGGGCTCAGTAGAAAAGCTTCTCACAACTTAGCTCTCAGTGGAGAGAAATCTACAACTGGTGGGAGCTTTCAAAACCCTTCCTTAACCCATTGCTTTTGGTGAAGTAATTTAGTACAGCATTGTGGGAAATACATTGATGGCTCATCCAAAGCAGTAAAAAAATAGAACTAATGCATGATTATACCATTCTGGCTGGGAAATAAAATCAGTAGATCAAAAAGATACCTATAGTATCACTTACAATTATTGCAGCCTTATTCACCATGCCTAATATACAGATAGGATCAAGGAAAGTACGCATAGATTCAATGAATAAAGAAAATACAAACATACATATACAATGAATTATTACTCAACCACAAAAAGGATGAAATTCTATTAATGGAAATATGGATCTCCTGAAGGTTATTATATTAGATGAGGCAATCCAGGAGCAGGAAGACAATATGACATAAAATCATTTCTATGTGCAGGCTAACTGAAACTGATCTGAAAGGAATAAAATGTGATTATCTGCGGCTGGAGAGAGACAGGACATGGAAATTGAGGAAGAATTGGTAAGCAAGCACATTACAGTTGGGAAGAAAAAAACTCTTGGACTCTGCTACAGAGTAGGTGGATGTAGTTAATAACCACTGACTGACTAAACACACCTCCAAGGATAGAGTCTAGATGATAATCACTTGAAAATAATGAAGGTCTAAGACAACAGACATGCTAAACACCCTGATTTGACCATTACATGGTATATACATGAATGAAAACACCCACCTCATATCCCACGTGCATGCAAAATTATCAAGTATTAATGGGAATGCTAAGACTGTTTTTAAACATTGCTTTTATGTTTGCACTGGGCTAAGCATTGTAACTTATCAATGCAATAAGATTCCAACTAAGGTGGCAGCAATATATCCAGGCGAAAGGGAGAGTGGCTGATATACAGAGCCCAGCAAGCACCTACAGAGTGCAGGGGAGTGCAGAGAAAGCTGCCCAAGAAGGCACTGATGGCAGTACAGCTTCAGGGTCTACATCATTTTCTGTGTGAAAGAAAGGAATTAGGGATAAGAAAGGTTGGTTGAGAACAATATTTTAGAGAGAAAGTAGCCTACAGTACAAAAGCAACTCCAAACAAAATGGATCAACCTGCTACTTAAATACCACACTGATTAAGAACTCAGTCCATTTTCTGTTTGTTTCTTTCTTTGTATGGCTGAAAAGAAAATGAGTTTACTACTAGATCCCACCACAGGCCATTGCAATCTGTTTCTAAGAATACTGTACGCATAGCTTACTTAGTTTTGTTTTTTTTTTTTTTAAGGAAGCATGGATCTGGCAATTCTCAGTAAATATTGTCTTTTCTTCTACAAAGCACTGATTTTCAAGAAACCATTCATTCAATAACCATCTTCTAAAGTCATAGCAGGGCCAGAAGGGCCATCAGCACTGACACTGTAATGTAGGACAGAACGGATAATAGCTCTGATCTTGGAAATTTTAGTTTTATGTAGATAAAATACACACGATGGAAAAAAATAAAATTACAAAACTCAGATGAGTACAGCTACTAAAGGGACTAACAAAGCAGAGTGAAGGGAAAAGCGGCAGAGCCGTCTATTAGGGCGATCATGAAATGATGAAGGCTGACATTTGAAAGCACTGAGAAGGAAGAGGGAGAGAGGGCCAAGCAGATATATGGATGACTGGCTTCTCAGGCAGAGGGAATGATGCATTATGGAAAGTACCATATTAAGTACGTCCAAAGATGGCAAGGACACGTATGTGAGTCACAGTCACAAGTCGAGTCCTAGAGAACATCATCAGAAAGCCTCAGAACTTATTAGCTATACTAAAGATCTGAATGCAGTAACTACCATAGGACTCAGCGATAGCACCCCAAGTAGAGACCCAAGGAATCAAAGGCAGCACTCCTCAGAGATAGGGTGCATATCCATGCTTACTACTATACCAGTCATGATGACCAGGTCATGTCACGGGCCTAAGTGTCCATTAACAGACGAGTGGACTTGGACTAACATTTATCTAATATGAAAAATTTCAATCATATTGTTTTATGAAACTGGTTGGAATTGGGATCAACCTATTAAGTGATATATACCTGTTAAGTAGAATAAACCATACTGGGGAAAACAAGTATATAAAATGTGAAACTACCTAAATAGTAAAACTGGAAGGGAATATTAGGGAATCTGAATGGGAATCATGGAAGAAATAGGAGGAAATGGGATAGAATGAGAGACTAAATACAAATCTAAGGACCTTATTTGCATGTGTGAGTTGATATGCACTGATGAAAGAAGAGGGGTCATTGCTGTGACTAGCCCTTTGAAGGTTCTGTGCTGGCCAATGGATTTACATCACTTAGGTTTTAGCAGAACCTTCCTTACTCATATATTAAGAAAAATTAACTATGGATCAAGACAAGCAGCAGCGTGAGCAGATGGGCCAGCGTAGAAAGCTACTGCAGTCATTCAGTTCCCATGGCTGATGTAATGAAATGGATGTGTAAGGTGCCACAGGCTGGTTGGATTGTTAATACATTTAAATACACGAGTCAGTAGACCACAGAGTGCAAACCTAATCTTTGTCTCAGTGAACAGAACTGGATGGGCAGCTGCCTCTTGTCCTCCTTTAGAACTGGGACTTAGGGTTTTACTTTCTAGTTGTGATTATATGCATTGTTTTAAAGCAAGAATCCTTTCCTACAGTGGTAAGTTGTTTAAATTCCTGTTTGATCTCCAAATATCCCCTGAACAGAGGCACACAGTCATACTGAGTGCCTCCCCCATCTCTGGCCTCCAGAGGTTCAAGGTTTGTAATAGTTTCCTAGAATTGTGGTGACAGATCGATCCCCACTGACTGGGCAAATAACTTAATTCTCTCAGAGTGTAAAACCAGCTGTGGTCAGGCAGTGCTGATTTCTGATGAGGTTCTGAGCAGGGGAGGGGTGAGGGAGGAGTCCATCATTAGCATCTGAGGCCAAGAATATTTGACATAGCTAGCATGTGGTTTTACATCTGCAATCTCTACCTTCCCCTTCCTAAGTCATCATTCCTACAAATATAATTTTTATCCAATCTCTACTCCAGTTTTCTTATACTGACACCAGCCATTAAATTTAGGAGGAATGCTGAATCCAGAATAGAATCTCAAGTTCTCTCACTACATAGGCAAAGACACTGCTTCCCAATAGGGCCACATCCACAAGCACTGGAGGTTATCATATGGACACACCACTAGGGTTCATTCTTCAATCAACTACAAGGCTCTTCCTATATGCTACCAGAGAACCTTCCAATGGCATTCATTAGAGTGCCCTGCAACTGGATTCTTGGTGGTCAGTTTGCCCTAACAGATTTGAGCTTCTGAAACATGCAGAGCATGTCTTTCCACTCTCCTTCCTTAATACCAAGCAATTCCTGAACATCATGCATAATCAATTATTCTTAATTCAGCACATTAATTACAAATGACTGAGTAGATTTATACAAAGATGAAAAGTTTAGCTAAGTCTCATCAGGCAGATTAAACTTTCTGTTACCATCAGAAGGAACACTCTGAGATTTTCAATATGATGCTGGCATTTTATAAATGTTTGGCTTCTATTTCCTTCTTTGTCAGAATACTATACACAGTATCATTGACATTATCAATGTACCAATAATGGTACCAATGAAATTATGAATATATATTAGTAAACAAGGGAGGGGTCTTATATTTCCTAATTGGAGATATATTTTCCCTTACATAACCTATGGTAATTACAGCTTCTTCTCCCTCTACTCCTCCCAGGAACTCATTCCCTCCCTTCCCATCTGGATCCACCCTACAGGAGGAGTTTCAAACCCACAGGACACAGTTATTTCTTCAGTAACAGTAGGTCTAGGAGCTGCTTCTGTAAAGTTGGATTTTCTTTTTCTACCAGTTACTCACAGTATGACAATTTTCCATTTTCTACTTTCCATTTTCCAAAACTGAGATCAGAATGATCCAATATCTAAATGAGTACTGGCTGGTTCACATTTATTATAAACTTGGCAGAACCTACAGTCACCTTGATAAGTGGGAACATCAACCAATGATTTGCCCAGATCTGGCCTATAAAAGACTGTCTTGAATGATGATTGAGAAGGATTGGCCCAGCCCTGGGCAGGTAGGTATGGGGTATATAAGGAGGTGAGCTGAGCATGAGTCTGGGAGTGAGCCACTAAGCAGACTTCCCCAGTGGCTTCTACTTTGAACTCTATCCTTAAGTCCCTACTCTGATTGCCCTTAGTGGTGGACTGTGACCCAGCAATGTCTTCCTTTCAGTTGCACATTGATCATTGTTTAACATAGCAAATGCAAATAAGCTAGAACAACAATATTCAATTTTTATGAGGTCATGGAGCCTTAGGATAAGAAAAGGAGCAACTTAGTAACTCCTGTTTGGGACATTTTCTAGCTCTTTGTTCCAATAAGTATCCATTTCTCTAAAACAGACCATTTCCAAAACAAAACATGCAGTGACAAGCAGGGGAAGTTGGTGGCACCAACTTCTACCATAGCTAATCCGCCTTTATTCATGTCTTAAGGCAAAGACTGTATTATAGCTACTTTCACGCTCATGTGCCAAGGCTGAAGGTTCTGCTACAACTATATCCTTGCTTTTTAACAGAGGAAGAGAACCAATCACTACTATAAACTGGATTGTGAAGATCTGCAGACTGATAGAAATAAAGAATGTGTGGAAGTAGGCAGATAGTGCACTCTAAATCCAAGATAACCCTAATCTCTTAGAGATGCCACTCAGCTCCTAGTATCCATCTTCATATACTTGATATCCTTCATATACTTCATATACAGTAATGTTTACAAATAAACCAGATTTTTCCCTTTTCTGAACTCTTTTCCTCTCATCTAATCTTTTAACAAATGTAGAGAAAGAGCCAAGCCTAGCCAGTATCAGTCATGTCCAGTTATGAAAATGAAAGATTGGTGATCATCACCTTCGGGTTTTGAGAACTTGGGATGAAGTAGACCAGAGAAGACAGACAGAAAAAGAAGACTGAGTGACAGCAGCAGTTGGGTCAAGGACATGAAGCAGGGAACTGAGGATCTATAGCATTTCAGAGACAACATAGAAAGAAAAGGTAAGCGTGTGTACAGTCTCCCAGTGTACCAGTCATGCGAGCTCAAAGCAGCAGTCCACCGAATATGATTGCTGTCTATCAGATTTATGAGCTCTGTCAGCCATTCAGAAATAGCAAGTGAAGAGACCAATTCTTCTTCATTCTAAGAACTCCAAGGTAAATAGCAATAATCACAAACTGGTATGCTGTATTTATTGAAAGGCCCAATCAATTTATGTACATTCTTTCGGCTTCTGAAAGATATTACTGAAACCAGATATGACAATATTGAGGACACTAGTATCCAATGTGTACTAAAGTGGAGCATCAAGATGAACCACAGAGCAGTGATGAGCTGTAGCCTACACTGCAGTGTCTCCGCACAGGTCAGGCACACAAGGAAAACAATATCACATGTGTATTCAACAATGTGCGTGCTGAAAGCAGACTCCCTGTGATTCACACTATGTAAAAAGGAGAGACTTTTACTAAGCAAATGATAGGCTAAGATCCTTATAGCTTTTGAAATAAAAATGATTCTTAGAATGAGATAGAAAAAAACACTTTAAATTTAAAATATACATGATAGACAATAAGCTTGAGAACTTCATGAAACTTCAAGGCATTTTCTGAGGTTTTCAACAAATGCTTTTCTGGGCACCATGTGTTCTCAAAGTATTTTACTTTCTGATAGAGGAAGGTTTAAGGTCAATGCTACCAATTCTTGCCAATAGATTCAAGCCTGAAGTTGCAAATGCTACTTTCCTCCAACTAGACAGACCATGATGAGCTTAACTCTTCTCACAGGTGCTAGCGCTGCCAGTGTCATAGATAAGATGACTATTTCTACATCTGTTAATGCTACGAGCACCCATGAATAGCATCACTGACAGAGGACAAAATTTGTATTCTAGGCTCATGTGTTATCACATGTGTCTTTCAACAGCCTTTGAAGAAAATAAAATTGTTTCTCATGTTTATCTAACTTTCACCTAAACATTGATGTTCTGTTATTCTGGGCTGTGGAGGAGACATGTGTATGTTTACTGGTGTGGGCAGGCATATGTGCATGGGGAGGTTGATGTCAGATCTCTTTAATTGCTCTTCATCTTTTTTTTTCTTTTTAGGCAGGTTTCTTACTGGATATGGAGTTTACTGATTCAGCAAGCCTAGCCAGCAGGTGAGCTCCTGGGATCTGCGTCTCCACCTCCCTGTCACTGGGATTACAGACATGTAACACTATGCCTAGCTTTCTATGTAGGTACTATAGATCTATACAACAAAAATAAAACCACCTAAACAGAGAGATGATAAATAATGTACTCTAAGATCATATACATGATAAGTGCTTGTGAGTCCAATCAGGTTATTAAGACAGGTTTGCAGAATGAAATGTCTAGTGAATACTCTGGGGTTTGAGTTTTGTCTGGTCATTATCCATACCTCATTAATAGTACTAATTAGCTATCAGTTAGTCAGAATTCCCCTAAACTCTGCTCTCAGTTCATGGAGTTGACAGTTGAGCCAGTTTTAATGGTCTCACACCAATGTGCATGCAGGTAACACTAATTAGACTCAGTGGATTATGAGAAAGAGAGAGAGGGAGAGAGAGAGAGAGAGAGAGAGAGAGAGAGAGAGAGAGAGAGAGAGAGAGAGAGAGAGAGAAACAGAGACAGACAGAGAAAGAGACAGAAAGACAGAGAGAGAATGAAGAGTTTAGAGAGGGATATAATGAGGGAAGGATGGAGGGAAGAAGGATTTAGAGAGGGAATGAGGGGCAGCATGATTATTATACAAATGTATACAATTCTCATAGACTAAATAATGTGAAGGAAAAGCTCCCAAAGCCCCACCCTAGATCAAGAGCTATAGACAATTAATGATACAAAGAAATGGAGAATCAGTCTTTAGGGACAAGCTATCTGTGAGCTTATCCAAATCCAAATCATCATCCCTAAAAATATATACATATAGGTTACATTTATACATAAATATACATGCATATAAATGTAACAATATTAAATAAAAGAAGAGCTCATGAAGTTGAGGAAGAGTTGGAGGATATAGGAGGAGTTGGAAGGGGAAATGTGGGACAGAAATTATACAAATATAATATTTATTATAATATCTCAAAAAAATAAATGTTTAAAAGATGAAATGTACTTGTCTAAGCAGATTTATAGAGGAAATTCATTGTGACATTGGGTCTGGAAGTTGTGAAAGACACTCTGATTAGAACTGCTTAGCTCACACAACCTTTGAATTGCCCAGGCCCTCTTCCCTCTTGCCTTCCACTAGATCATTATCATTCAAGCTCTTAGGAGATCAATGGTTCAGTGGAAGCTCAACAATTACATCTAACATGATGTTCAATATGTCCTTAAGCCATCAGAACATCACACCTTCTAAGAACCATGCTCAGTAGTGTTGAGTACTACTGCCAACTGTGACATTTTTTCTTTTTTTTTATTATTTTCTATATTTTTTATTTACATTCCCAATGATTTCCCCTTTCCTGGTTCCCCGCTTCCTGAAAGTCCCATAATCCCTCTTCCTTCCCCCTGTTCCCAACTCAACCCCCTCCCGCTTCTCTGTCCTGGTATTCCCCTACACTGCTACATCCAGTCTTTCCAGGACCAGAGGTCTCTCCTTCCTTCTCCTTGGAATTCAATTGTCTTGGGTATTCTGAGCTTCTGGGTTAATATCTCCTTATCAGTGACTGCATACCATGTGTGTTCTTTTGTGATTGGGTTACCTCACAAGGATGATATTTTCCAGTTCTGACCATTTGCCTAAGAATTTCATGAATTTATTGTTTTTAATTGCAGAGTAGTATTCGATTGTGTAAATATACCACATCTTCTGAATCCATTCCTCCGTTGAGGGACATCTGGGTTCTTTCCAGCTTCTGGCTATTATAAATAAGGCTGCTATGAACATAGTGGAGCATGTGTCCTTATTGCATGCTGGGGAGGCCTCTGTGTATATGCCAAGGAGTGGTATAACAGGGTCCTCTGGAAGTGTCATGCCCAGTTTTCTGAGGAACCGCCAGACTGCTTTCCAGAGTGGTTGTACCAGCTTGCAATCCCACCAGCAGTGGAGGAGTGTTCCTCTTTCTCCACATCCTCGCCGTCAACACCTGCTGTCTCCTGAGTTTTTGATCTTAGCCATTCTGAATGGTGTGAGGTGAAATCTCAGAGTTGTTTTGATTTGCATTTCCCTAATGACTAAGGATGTTGAACAGTTCTTTAGGTGCTTCTCAGCCATTCAATATTCTTCAGGTGAAAATTCTTTGTTTAGCTCTGTACCCCATTTTTTAATAGGGTCATTTGGCTCTCTGGAGTCTAACTTCTTGAGTTCTTTGTATATATTGGATATTAGCCCTCTGTCGGATGTAGGGTTGATAAAGATCTATTCCCAGTTTGTTGGCTGCTGCTTTTTCATAGAGAAACGGACAAAGCGGCAGCCAACAAATTGTGACATTTTATCATTGGAGAATTTAGGGTCAGAGTCTGTGCTCTGCAGCTCTAACAAGCTAAGTTTGAGCCTCTTCTCCATGATACAAATTCAAGGCAATAATAGTGAGAAAAAAAAAAACAGAAAGGATATTCATTCAATATGACCACACTGGGAAGATGCTTATCTTAACGTGTCCTGTATCCTGGTCTGTCTTCCAATTCTAACAGGAAGTTTTAGGTTTAGATAGCAAAATATATATGTAACTAAGCAGTCCTGGTCAGTGCTTCATTTACACATCAGCAGCTCAGCTTTAGTGTGTCCTGAAACATTATCTGATATGACAGTCAGAACCATGTGACTCTTTCCTGGGAGATAAGTGTCTCCTCTGGCTGACCACAGGTCTTTAGTCATTCCTTTATTGCACCATGAGACACTTGGGGATATTTTAATTTTCCATTGCTTCACTATTAAGCTCAGCTCAGCTATGCTTGCTAACCAGGTGTACACAATGAAGCAATGCCACAGTCTCTAATACCAATATTCTGATAAACTGTCAAAAGGAGGAGCAAGCATTTTTCTTTCAAATAGCTCTGCTCAGACGAGCAATATGGCTTAGCAGGTAAGAGTACATGCTGCCCAAACTGATGGCCTTAGTTCAATTACCAAAATATTGTGGAAGCAGACAACTGACTCTTGTAAATTGTCCTCTAAGCTCTACACTTAAGCCTTGGCATCCCCATGCCATTCCATTGGACATCAAACAAACAAAAAAGAATAAAATAAAATAAAATATCTCCTTTCCATCCATGGTAGTTGTAATTTCACTCATTCGCTAGGTCCGTACCTCACCTTCATGAAAGTGAAACATCACCACCATTTGGAAAGTGACTAATATGAATTGTTCCAGAATAAAAAGCCACATTACTACTGAGGCTTGAGATGAATCACAGTTGCATCCCAGAACCAAAAGCAACTGTGTCTACAGCCTGGATGACAGAAACATGTCTCCAGAGCTGTCTCTGACCTATGAATGGGTTAAAATTTTATCAGCTATTCAGTGTAATAAAGCAGTGAGTTCGTTGTGTGTTCTTTATGAAAGAGTTCAATAAAAAAAAAGGTTAAAATTAAAACTCTGGCACTTTAACAGATTAAATTGCAAGGAAACATCTCAGTTGGGGCTGACACATCATTCCCTAGAGAAGTCAGAATAATTGAGGCTTTCATAAAACAACAACCATCACTGCTCAGCATTTTCAGAGACAAAAATTGCCTGAACTTCATCAAAAAGCTGTGATGGGAAAGCCAGGCATTACCCCCTCTGTGGATGGGAAAGGGGTACTCTGTGTGTCAGCCAACTCACACGCACAGTGCTGAGTAAGTATGCTAGCTACTGTTTGAATTTTGTCTTTTGATTCCTAATATTTCTGTTAGTTATGTTCCTTCTTGGTACCAACTGTGCAAGCATCAACATTATTGCTCTTTCTTTTAAGGAAGATGCATAGAGGAGAGTGCTGGGCTTTTGAACTGAAAGAAGGTAAATGCCTAGACTAAGTTGCATTCAGGTGTGCTTGCTGTGCGGCTTTACACAACCAAAAACACACCATACAATGCTCTAGCTTCTACATCAATGCCTACTGCCCACACATACGATTGATGGCACTCAATTAACGCTGCTCTCCACTGTCTGCTTTCTCAGTGACACCAAGTTATCTCAGCACGTTATAGCTGCCTTGAAATTTCTCCACTGACTCCTGCTACAATTGAGTATTGATTGAAAATTTCTATTACTGTACTTAGTTATAAGACTTTCAATAAACAGGTCACAGGTGATGCTGTGGCTGGTTCTAAGGAT
Source organism: Tokudaia tokunoshimensis (assembly GCA_036184795.1). Classification (NCBI taxonomy): domain Eukaryota; kingdom Metazoa; phylum Chordata; class Mammalia; order Rodentia; family Muridae; genus Tokudaia; species Tokudaia tokunoshimensis. Next base: position 25,769,333 of record BTHU01000001.1, on the reverse strand, counting down.
AGCTGAAAGACCCAAGAGCAATGGGACATCCACGGAAATAGCAAGGAGCCTCAGATGCTCAAGTGGAGTGTATAGCCTGTGTTTAAGTGCAACCTATAAATTCAATAGGTAGCAACTTGCTTCTGGCCCTCAAATGCAAAATACCTTACAGGACACAAAACTGGAAATGGTTTGTGTCAACTAGATTGTAGTTTAATCACAAGCAAGAGTAAAGATTAATTTTTACTCTTTTAATTTTACTTACTCTTTTAATCAATTTTACCTAATTAATTAGTAATTAATTAATTACTCTTTTAATTTTAATTACTCTTTTAATTAATTTTTACTCTAATTGCCTGGCCTGAGATAGTGTGGCACACCTGATAGCCTCCTACTTTCACTTATGTTATTATACATTGAACTCTGTCTTGGGTCTTGAATTTGATACTCTTTCAGCCCAAGCACAAAACCGGGTACTGCACTCACAGAGAAACATAATGCATGATTAGCACCAATAAGACTTTGGTAAGGGATGAGAAACTATGATGAATGGATGCATCTTACTTTACATTTACTTTTGTAAGGAAAGTTTAGTTGCAACCTTGCTAAGCTCTTTAATTTTCCTATTGTCTTTGGCTGCTTCTGGTCATGATGGCATAGAGCAGAGGAAGATAAGACATACTTTACATCCACTACAAGCTCTAATACCAACTAACTGCTTCCTTGTTAAGAAAGGAAAGATAGCAGGTCTGGAGAGTTTGCTCAGTGGTCAAAATCACTTGCTGATCTTCCAGAAGACCTGAGTTTGGGTTCAGCATCCATTTGGACATTTACAACCATCCATAACTACAGACAAATGCAACCAATGCCATTTCTGGCCTCTGACTAAGCACAGATGTGATAAAGACATACATGCAGGCAAAAATTAAAAAACTGAAAAGTAAAATAAAATATAAAAATGCTGTGTAAGCCAGAACACCAATGAGATGAGTTTAAGACAATGTCATAATCTCCTGAAAACCAAACATAAACTAAGAAGAAGCCTCTACGGAAGAATACTTTACTCAGGTTTTGTTTCTAGAAGACACAATTTTGAAAAGAATGAAAAGGGTACAATGTTGCACATCACAAGGTCCGATGAAAACCAAATGCAGACTCAGAAAGTATGATGGCCATAGATATTCATGGATAGAGGTCTGTATAAGCAATGAAACATGTAAGTCATAAAGAAAAGGCAGGGTCTTTTGCAGAGAGCATCTTGCATGGCATTCTAGGAAATATGGGAGTCAGAACTGCAAAATATTGCAGTTAGACATCCAAGGCAACTAGTTGAGGAGGTTGAGCAGGCCAAGTGGCAGACTTGAGCATATGATTGGGGGTCTCTACTCAATAAGAATAGGTGGAGATCAGTGAGGAGGAGGAGGATGTACCTCACTGAGGAACCAAGGGAAAACACATTCAAGGTCTCTGAGAACAGGTTTCTACATGTGGTCTAAACATTGGCAAGAAAGCACCATGGAGCATTATGACCAGGCACCAAGTGTAGGAAGGTAAAGAAAGACAGGCTGAGTCTCCTATCAGACCCAGTGTCAGGACCTTCAAAATCACACAACTGTGTTTCCTCTGCATTTGGATACATAAACAAATACATAAAAGGGAGGGGTGTCCTCTCAGCTTATGTAAAGTGCTTGGCAAGAACTGGAGATAGGACAAAGCCTAATGGTTTCCTTGTCTCTGCTCAATAAATACAACTGAGAACCCATCCTTAGTGATGTGCAAGTTTTCCCAAACAACAGATGATTTTAAAACACCTCCACTCATGGTCACTTTTTCAGGATCTCTAGATACAGAGGAGACAACACTGACTTAACCATAGCATCATCTCACATTCCATCCAGACTCCTGGCCACAAACCACTCACCAAAGGGAGGGGCACTGTAGCAGCGAGGAGAAAACCAGTTATAGTTTGAATTGACACTGCATTTATCATTGACACACGTACATAGACTCATGAGACTTACCAACTATGGAGATATTTGTAAAACCTCAATAATGAGAGTAAGACCTCATCGGACTTCATCTAAAACATATATTTTTTGTATTAGATAAATAATAAGATCTCATCTGACTTCAACTAAAAATATTTTTAGTATTATTAGGTAGGAAAGCTATTGGCTAGTTCATAACTCAAAGCTCCATTTGCCAGCCCTGTCCTTGAAGCTGATGACAGAAGAGTAGGTTTTAAGAGGATGCTGTGCCTCTGCAGTGTCACGTGCAAGTAACTTCTCAATAAATGCCTTGGGCTGAGATAATGACTTGGTTTAGGAAATACTTTGAGTTGCTGTCTGTGCACATTTAGCTTGAGAGATTCTCTCTCCTAATCCTCCATTATCAGGTCACTCCCAATTAATATAATTAATCACACACACACAGCAGACTCCCAGAATCATAAACACTAATTACTCTGTCTGAATTACTGACATGGGGCCTTGTTTACAAATGTCTGAATTTCCTGCTCAGCATAAAATTCCCTTTTGTCTGACACAAATCCAAGTATGGGAATGCAAGCATATAGATAGAACATAGCTGGCTCAGAACTCCTTCCCTTTGGTGGCATTAGGAAACCTCCAGGATAAAAAGGCTCCCCGCCCCCAGCACTGATAGCTTATGTTGAAGCATTAAAAGATTACACAATTGCTTTCTTTCCCAAACTTGCTCCATTCTACCCTCTCTGATTCCCACTAGTTTTACAAATTCACTTAGTCTCACCAAGAACCGAAAGAACTTTCCTAAAAGTTATACATCTTATTTCTTCTCTACTAGTCAGTGCCCATCTCAGAGATATAATCATACATATAAAAAATAGAAAAAAATAAAAGTTATTTTCACTTATGGCTCCAGAATAATGAGATCCAGTAAAAGTATGAATGCTTTTGTGTTGCTGTGGTATAGAGCAGAAGCTGACAGAACCCAACAAGTGGAGACACAGGTTTTATTAGTCAGAATTGTCAAAACAAAGGACCATGAACCATGTGGCTTACAATGTACAACTGTATTGTGCTGTGGATCTGGAGTAATAAAGTTGAAGGTGAGATTGGTTTTCTGTGAAGGAGAGTATTTTCTTGCCAACACCTCTCCTCAGCTTCTGTTAGAATGATATCATGCTAATCTCTTTGCCTTTACTCTTTCTTTGCCTCTGTCTTTTTCCTTCTCTTTTCCTTGCCTTCATCTCCCACCAGTCTCTCCTTCCCTTTCCTTACACCAGTCACAAGAGTATTCTACTATGACATCACTTCAACTAATCATATTTGCAATGTTAGTTTCCAAATGCTATCATATTCTGAGATGCTGGGAATTAGAAGCTTAACATATAAATTGAATTCAATCCATTAAATTAATACTATGAAAGGTGAGCTGGCCACATTCTTCCCTATACACCTCTCAAGTGCCATTTGTTTTACTTGGAAATTTCAAGGGATAATATTGTAGAGGCACTACTTAGGAAAATCTCTAAGATAGAAAGATTAGGGAAGGAGGCAAGACCCATCTCCTCAGATCTCTGTTTTCTTAGTTAACATCACTGGCCCCTGTAGAGCTTTGGGAGAGACCAGAGTCTCCTGAATTCTAGTCAGGTTGGACACATATATGGCAGCTCTGTAGGTCCTGCTAGAGCCAACACAACATGAGTGACTTCAGTAGCTGGTACATGACTCCAAGCAAGGTGATCAGTAGATTCTAATGGGCAGCTAGCATGCACTGACTGCAGAGAAGAAGGAGCCATGGTTGAGTATCTTACAGCAGGCATAAGTAAGAAACACAAACTTGGATGTCAAATAGACACAGGTCTAGTAAGGGTATTTATAAAACCCAGAAAACCACAATTGTCACCATTGATTTTGCTAAGGAAGTGTATTGATGTGCAAAGTCACCAAGGAGTGCTACTTTACAGGGGTCACCACAAGAAACATGGAGGCTTAAGCAACAGAAATGAATTCTTTCACCAGTCTGTGGGCCAGAAGAGACATCTGCCCTCTACCACAGCACTGTCCCTTTGGAGACTCAGAGGAAGATCTTTACTTTCTTCTTTATCAATTCTAGTGGTACTCAGCATCCTAGTACTTGGAGCTGCCTAACTCCATTCACTTCTCAAATCTTTGTGTTGCTGTCTATTGCATATCTGCATCAATAGCTCTTAACTCTTAATTTAATAGAGTCCCTGCTTCAGAGACTACATTCATAGGTTCCCAGGCTATGACATCCCCCATTACATAAAACTAAAGCAGGGAAAATTACAACAGATTCCTAGAATTAGATTTATCACAAATTACTTGATCTGATATACATCTTTATCTTTTCAAATTGAAGATTTCTACCTCTTTACAGTGGTATTAGAAGATCAATCTTTTCTAGCTAGAACTTCCTCTGAAAACACATAGGTAGGGCTGAGAAGCCATCACAGTCAATAAAATGCTTGCTGTGCAAACATGAGGACCTAAATTAAATGATTTGGGAGTAGATCCACTGACCCTTCCACTTCCCTAATTTCTATGCCTTAAAACTCTCCTGTAAATGGAGATGAGTTACTAGTTCCATGGGACGATCAAAATATGGAATTAGTGAGCAAAAAAATTACTGCCTAGTAAATAATGTATTCAATAAATATTATCAAATTAAATAGAAGAAATTTTTGGAAAGATTGCTTACTTAGCTAAATAAATTCATCTAAGTAGCAAACGAGACATACTGCTTAGTGTTCCTTGGTAACTTTGGCTGTTTGTAAAACTGGGGATAAATGATATTTGATTGATAGAATAGACTGAGAAGAATGACTGACATAGCACACGCATACACGGGGGGTGGGAGACAGGTGGGAGATAGGTACATCATGTTGAGACCATCTGTCCATTGGTCCCCTGATCTGTTAGGAACACAAAGCCATTGCATAGTGTCCACTGCTATCTATGTTGTGTAGCAATGGATTTGTGGTTTGGGGAGGAGAAAGACTTGACATGAGTTGTATTCATTTGTCTTCCGGGCAGTAGTCCCAAGTGTCCTGATGGTGGGGACTCTTCCCTCAGTAACCTCTTCTGGGGAGAAATATATTTAACTCCATTGTACATAACAAATGAAGGGAAGAAAATTTCACACCTAGATGAAAAAGGTGCAGTCCAAAGGGAACTACAGCTTGAAACGCATGCTTATTGTTGACAATTTCTTGATTAGATCTTTGGCATTTTCCTCAGCCATAGCTTTTCCCCTGTTTAAATAAGATCTGAAAGGTCAGATAATGAAACAATTAAGAGGGAAGGGAGAAAAGAGAAGAGAGAGGAAAGCAGGAGGAAGCAGGGGAAGCAGAGACAAAAGAAGGAAGTGGTTGATAAAGTCACATTGATTGCATATGGATTTGTTGTCCTTTTCTGGTTCTCAATGTTATTGCAAGAAAATATTTAGAATATACAAAGAAATATCTGAACTGCTATCTTAGGACCAATTCAGAATAGAATAGATACTGTCAGTGTTTCAGGCACTTAAAAATCCCATTTTTTTTAAAAAAAATGTGGCTTTTATATTTTATAATCTTATATTTTGAGTTTTAAAAAAGGAATTAAATGGTTGCTTTGATTTTTGTTTGCTTGTCTTCTAACCAAATTTGTTCTGCTTTTTTGAGCTTCTACAAATATCTTCATATGCTCATTGACAACATGTTTCTCTCAGACTGTTAAGAACAAGGAGATTTTGTTTAACCTTTGATATAAAAGATTGCTGTAACACCATACTTGCCAAACTTCTCTGTAATTCTATGAGTTTTATCTAACCTTTTGTCCCTTTCTGCCTCTGCCTTCAGTCTTTCTCTACAGCTGCCTCAGTAGATACAGTATGTCTTAGTAGATTAACCCAACAGCTGGTTATGGAATCTATACAAATATAATTGTCAAACTCTAAGGTCACCTTATTATTGTATGGAAACTATTTAAATTACTAAATCCCTTCTTAGAAGAGATAAATAGGAAGCCAAATCAAAATACTACAAAATATAGATATAATCATATGTATTCTACACCATACTATTCAATTCTACAAGGATTTCATATGCAGACAGACACAGGGGAATAAAAACAGATTCAGAAGTGTGAAAATAAAGACAGAGAAAGAGAGTCAGACAGGCAGAGATATCTAGATCTCATAAACACTCTTTAGAATAGTGACCATTATTGGTGTAAACAAGTAACCCACATTTAGAGAAAGAGTTCAAGGCCAGTCTGAGCTACATTTACTTACCCCACCTCAAAATTTAAAAATACTACATAGGCGTAAAACTCCAAGGAGATTGGATTGTAACTACAACCTGAATATAACTTGGGGTGATCAATCTATGTCTCTCTATGAGCCTTATAAGACTTAGAAATGACTTTCTTTTAATGATTAAAGGTAAAATAAAAAAAAATAGACTCACTAGAAGTATAGCTTGATAAGAACAGTAGACTCCATTTTGCCTACTGGCCATTAAAGCCTAAGACACTTACCATCTGTCCCTTGATAGAGAAAGCTAACATACTCCTCCTGTCATACGCAATTAGTCACTCATAGCATCTGGCACTCACCCTGTGTAGCCTTCAGTATACCTGTGCTGACTCACTGCACATCTGTCCATTCTTGTCAACAAATTCCCCGCAGGTACCTAGAGACTGTGTGAATCCTATTCAGCTGTGCCAATAGCTCAATACATAGCACCAAGCACATAGAAATTGCTCACTGACAATTTGATTAAAAACTTATGAATTACAATACACATGCAGCCATTAATTGATTATTTGCCTCAACACTAATGAAGAAACCAACATTAAAGAGAAGGACCTGCCCCACTTAGCATAATTTAACACAGAGAGAGCCCAATACAAATCCCTATAATAAGATCTCTTTGAGCATTTAACAAAAGAATATACTCCTTATGGATCTATATAGATAAGCTGGTTTAATGCATCTATGTGGAATGCATGACCCAGACAGAGTGGCACTCAGAGAACCAGACAGTGTGGTACTTCCCTTTCCACCCATGATCTACAAACAAATTCTTCCTTGATGCTAAGTGAAACTCTGCACACGGCCCTAAGACTGAATGTGCATGGTAACTCATGGTAACAGTAAGCTAAATGAGATATTTGTGTGGGAAGCATCTAGCAGAATGAGATACATACCATATACATACATATAATGATATAGATATACATAACCCACACCGTTCTAAAGAAATGGAGGCTGCAACCTCACCCCTTCCTTGCCCACCTTTATGACTTAAATTGCAATTCCATGATTTCCTCATTCAAGTAACATTACCACAGTCAGCATTATGGTACAATTATTAATGGTAGTAGCTACCATGGTGATATGTCATCTAAGTTCACCTTGTCCTTAACATAGAATGAATAATGGTAATGCTTACAAGAGACTAGTGATGGTATTAGGTCTTTCTGACTCAAAGACCTGTCACTGCTATATTGCACTTATTTAAAACTGGCAACCTCTGACCAGAAGTAGAGGATCACCTTTAATCCCAGGACTCAGAAGGCAGAGGAAGGTGGATCTCTGTGATTTCAGAGTTAGCCTAGTTTTTTTGTTTTTTGTTTTTTTCTGTTTTTATTATTATTATTTTTATTTTCTATATTCTTTTTTTTTAATTTACATTCCAAATCACTTCCCCTTTCCCGTTTCCTCCCTCCCCGAAAGTCCCATAAGCCCTCTTCCCTTCCTCTTTTCTCCATTCAACCCCCTCTCGTTACTCTGTCCTGGCGTTGCCCTACATCCAGTCTTTCCAGGACCAGGGGTCTCTCCTTCCATCTTTTTAGAAATCTATTGATATGCGGATTGTGTCTAGGGTATTCCGAGATTCTGGGTCAATATCCCCTTATCAGTGACTGCATACCATGTGTGTTCTTTTGTGATTGGGTTACCTCACTAAGGATGATATTTTCAAGTTCTGACCATTTGCCTAGGAATTTCGTGAATTCATTGTTTTTAATTGCAGAGTAGTATTCCATTGTGTAGATATACCACATCTTCTGAATCCATTCCTCCGTTGAGGGACATCTGGGTTCTTTCCAGCTTCTGGCTATTATAAATAAGGCTGCTATGAATATAGTGGAGCATGTGTCCTTATTGCATGCGGGTAAAGTCTCTGGGTATATGCCCAGGAGTGGTATAGCCGGATCCTCCGGGAGTGTCATGCCCAGTTTTCTGAGGAACCGCCAGACTGCTTTCCAGAGTGGTTGTACCAGCCTGCAATTCCACCAGCAGTGGAGGAGTGTTCCTCTTTCTCCACATCCTCGCCAACAACTGCTGTCTCCTGTGTTTTTAAACTTAGCCATCCTGACTGGTGTGAGATGGAATCTCAGGGTTGTTTTGATTTGCATTTCCCTAATGACTAAGGATGATGAACATCTCTTTAGGTGCTTCTCAGCCATTAGATAGTCTTCAGGTGAGAACTCTTTGTTTAGCTCTGTACCCCATTTTTAAAAGGTTTACTTGCCTCTCTGGAGTTTAACTTCTTGAGTTCTTTGTATATCTTGGATATTAGCCCTCTGTTGGATGTAAGGTTGGTAAAGATCATTTCCCAGTTAGTTGGTTGCCGCTTTGTCTTTTTGACAGTGTCTTTTGCCTTGCAAAAACTTTGTAATTTAATGAGGTCCCATTTGTCTATTCTTGATCTTAGAGCATAAGCTATTGGAGTTCTGTTCAGGAAATTCTCCCCTGTGCCCATATGTTCAAGGTTCTTCCCTAGTTTCCCTTCTATTAGTTTCAGTGTGTCTGGTTTTATGTGGAGATCTTTGATCCACTTAGAATTGAGCTTAGTGCAAGGAGATAAGGATGGGTCAATTTGCATTCTTCTGCATGTTGACCCCCAGCTGAGCCAGCACCATTTGTTGAAAAGGCTATCTTTTTTCCACTGGATGGTTTTAGCTCCTTTGTCAAAGATCAAGTGACCATAGGAGTGTGGATTCATTTCTGGGTCTTCAATTCTGTTCCATTGATCTATATGTCTGTTACTGTACCAATACCATGCAGTTTTTAACACTATTGCTCTGTAGTACAGCTTGAGGTCCGGGATACTGATTCCCCCAGAGGTTCTTTTACTCTTGAGAATAGTTTTAGCTATTCTGGGTTTTCTGTTATTCCAGATGAATTTTTGAATTGCTCTTTCTAACTCTATGAAGAATTGAGTTGGGATTTTGATGGGGACTGCAGTTAGCCTAGTTTATAAAGTGAGTTCAGGATATCCAGGGCTGTTACACAGAGAAACCTTGCCTTGAAAAACCTAAGAAAACAAAACAAACAACAACAATAAAAGTCCTGACCCTCCCCAGCTGTTCTAGGGATCCACAAGGCTTGTTTGGTCTCTGAATTGGCAGTGCTACTTTGCTTCCAATGGCATTCCTCTGATGTTGATGTGGTCTTTATGTATTCGATTCTAATTTTTGCTGAATGTGAAACATATTTTGACCTTTCAAAATGAGTCATATGCCAGCAGCTATTTAAAAACACACACTAACATGCAGTAACCTTAAATCCATGGTGCAGAATGGAGGCGAGAGATGCTCTAATGGAGAAATGCACCAGTGGCTTTCCAGTGATCTGCATTTAGTTAGCTTCTTTACACACTACCTTTTTCTATAAATAATTTGAAGAATTGCCGAATAAAAGACACACAAAACTGTCTTAAATATTAAAACCAATTTTAGTAAAGTAAGAATTCAAAGTAAAAATGAAGCTCTCTGACAGTCCATGAAATAAACTAGGCTCCTGGTCTCTGGTTGGAAGAAGCTCCAAAAAAAAGAGTTTCAGTTAAAAAGTATAAAGTGCAAAGAGGCTAAAGACGTGGCTCAGTAGTTAAGAACAGAGCTGCTCTTCCAGAGGATCTGTTTCTGTTCCCAGCACCCTGATGGAGACCAACCATCATCCCTTACTCCAGTGCCAAGTGATCTGATGCCCTTTTCTAACCTCTGGGGACACTGCTTGTAGGGCACAGCCATACATGCAGGCAAAACAACTAGACACATAAAATAAATCTTTAAAAAGCTAAAAGACATGGAAAAACGAGCAATACCAACTACAAGTGACATAAAGGAGAAAAGCAATGTCTGTTAAAATAACAGAGAGTATATTCTTGGTTTGTTGCTGTCATCATTATTGAAGTTAACTAAAATTTTATACTTTAAAGAGTTTCTCAGTTGGATGAAAGGAAAAAGAGTAACCTCCAAAAGAGCAGAGGAGGGCTGGAGAGATGGCTCAGTGGTCCTGAGTTCAAATCCCAGCAACCACATGGTGACTCACAACCATCTGTAATGAAATCTGATGCCCTTTTCTGGTGTGTCAGAAGACAGTTACAGTGTACTTAAATATAATAAATAAATAAAACTTTAAAAAAAGAGCAAAGGAAAAACTACCAAATGCTCCAATGAAAATCCCAATGGTGCAAGGTTGCTTTCCATCATAAATACCATCACTACATAAAATGTATGAAAAGACTGATTTCAAACATCAGTCAAAAGACAGAACAGGGCACAGTGCATAGCAAAAAGTGCGAAGGTATTGCCCAGGTTGCCTTAGTTCCTGCCTTCAGGAGGTTTCTAGAAAAGAGTTTAAGATAAGGAAAGCTCAAAGGAGCACACCCATTTCCCAAGGTTTGGAGACAAAGCTTTGCATTCAAGGAATTAGAAGAGATGAGAGCTAACATACTCAAGAAGGTCGGTTCTCCATGCTGTCGCCATCTACCTCTGAACACAAAGAGAAGTCTCTGTGGACAACACTCTCAGCATATAGTCAAACACCAAGAATCTGAACCCATTCCTCCCAAATAATGGATTTTGTTTAAAACAATGTCAGGAATTTCAAGCTTTTAGGGTTCTCTCAGAACCCATGAATGTTTCCATGATAAGCAATGAGTGAGAGTCTGGAGATTTCCATCTGGAATCAAGTTAAGAAACTGGTTGGAATTCAAAAGAAAGTAGAAGAGAGCGTGGGGGAGGAAAGAGAGGCCTCTTGTAGGGAGGATATCTTCAAAGATTAGTCTAAAAAAAAATTCCCCTACAAAAGGAATTAATGAATTTAATGGGTAAATTTGCAGCAATTTATCTCCCTCGGCAATGCCTAGGGCAATGGAGAAACTGGAAACTGCCAGGGTCTGATGACCAAGTGTGACAGATACTTTTCCTGTTGCTGTAATACAATTCCTAGAGAAGCACCTCAGGAAGGAATGGTCTCTTCTGGTTCACAGTTAAAGGATATAGTCCATTGTGGCAAGGAAGGCCTGACAGCTGGTAGCATGATGTCTGCAGTGAGAGAGCAGACACAAGAATGTTACTGCTGGGCTGACTCTCTCCTTCTGGATTCTGTCATCCAGGACTGCAGGCCACAGATAATACCATCCACTTTCAGCGAGACCCTTCCCTTCTTAATTAAACATTGTTGGTATATTCTCAGAGATGTTTCCAATGTGTGTTTCCATGGTGATCTAAATTGCATCAAGTTGGCAATCAAATTAACTCCCACGTCAGTTACTGTATTACTATAATATTAATATATAATATAATATTACTATGCTAATAGTAAAAGTAGACATCTTGTGAGAGATCAGAGAATGAGACTCTATGTATCTCTCTCTCTCTCTCTCTCTCTCTCTCTCTCTCTCTCTCTCTCTCTCTCATACACACACACACACACACACACACAGAGCAAAACAAAATCCTGGAGGTAGGGGTTATTTGGTGTCACTATGATTTATTATCTAAAATGACCACTTTTCCTCAAAGGAAAAATTATGGGTCAAGCAAGGAAATAGAAACATGTGACCCATATACCAAAAAATTTAAACATCTGGAATTGGAACTGCTTTCAAGAAAGCCTGGATATCACACTGAATAAAGACTTCAACACTGTGACAACAAATTCAAGGACTCAGAGTCATGCAGCAAGAAGCAGAGGCAGGCCTGATGGCCATATCTCCATAAGCTGAGAAATAGTTATGAAGGTGAAGGGAATCAGAAGGAATTCTGGAGTGGAACGCTATTATGAGTGAGATGCGAGAGTGGGCAGCAGGGTGAACTAAAATGGATGTGACTTCGAAGAGGAATAAGCCATGTGAAGATGGTCAGGAAGGAAGGGGCACTCTGCAACAAGGAGAGAGTCACAATGAGCAGGGCCTGGGAGGCATGAAGGACGCCATGAAAAGCAGCAATAGATATGATGAATGTAAGAAGCAGACAAAGAGAGAATAGAAGAAAAACTCACAGAACAGGCCACGTACATGAAAGTGACCTGCAAGATCATAATGGTGGTGAATTGAACCTGTTGACTGCAACATTGTTGCCTCCCCAATACAGGAGACTAATGTGCTTACCTTGGCCTTGAAGATATGCCTGTAAACAAGTTTCCTCTGTTGTTACATCAAAGCTCTATGTTCATACTGGGTTTTAAAATATATGACAAATATCTATATCATCTATTTAAAATATATTTAAATTAATATTATTTTATTATATATTATTTTTATATTTTAAAGTATACTTAAAATTTAATGTATTTAATATATTAATAAGTATATTTATTATATTTTAAATATATTTTATTTGGATGTGATTTAAAGTAGATGGAGACTGCATGTGGCCATGAAGGAGAATAAAGGGAGGGAAATGAGGAATAAGCGGACAATGAAAAAAGAAAGGCAAATACAGAGTTTTCTCTTGTGGGAATATACAAATATTCTTACATGACATGAAAGCATAAGGGATTCTATTTAAGCAGGGGTAAGGCCCCACTTTCCCCCCTTTTGATGAGAGATGGGAGTGTGAGGGAAGATGATAGGGTTAAGTATAATCAAATTATAATATTCTGAGACATACCTGGCCATGTTACAAGGGAATACAATAATTTGTATGCTAGTTAAACATGTAATTTAGAAGTTAATAGTAATATAATTTTGGACAGTAAATACACTTATTTGTGTGTGTATATGTGTGTGTGTACTCTTATGCATGTGTGTATAAGAGGGGAAAGGGGAGGCAACTACATGATAAATCATCTGTGATAGGTCATGTGCAGTGATCAGAGGATAAACTGAGTCAGTTCTCACCTTCTACCTTGACAACCAAAGAATAAATTTGTCAGGTGCAATAACAAGAACTCATCTTGCCTGACTTAGCTCATAATTCTTGATAGGAGGGTATCACATTCCTGCTTTGTAAATGTATTGTACATCTATCTAATATTTATGTATAGATAAAGTCATGCTGTTGGTTTTTGTAATGTTTATGGTGAAAGGGCGTGCCTCATCATGACAGAACCACATCTTCTCACGTTTAAAAGTTTTCTTTGCTTTAAGGGCACATAAAGGCATATGTCCAGGGACTGGGTCACTCCACTGAATGTATATGTGTTCTATGATGGCCATAGGCTATTGAAATTGACAAGTGATAAGTTTCTCAGACCACTTCCACATCAGCAAGTAAAGTAGGGCATTTATTTGAAGGCATAACAGTTCAAATGTCTGAAATATTATTTAAAAATAGTCTACATATGCATAAGTCTCAACAAACTTTAAGATAAGCACAAAGAGATACATACCCAGGCACACAGGACTAAAACCATCCAAAATGAAAGGTAACGAAGAAGTCACCTAGAGAGCAGCAAAGGAAACCCATGTCCTCATACATAAGAGAATCCAGACAAGATTAACCACTGACATCTTACCATAGGCACTGAAAGACTGAAACTGTCACACAATGTCTTGAATCCAGCAAAGCTGATTTTTAGAAATTAAGAAAAATTAAAATTATTCCCAGGAAAGTGAAATGAAGCAAATCCCTTGTGAGCTGGCTTGCTGGGGCTGGAGAATATGAAGTATGTTAAGCAGGTTATATTTGGGTTTTTAGGAATAAATATGCATGTAATAACAATTAATAATAACAAAGAAGAGGCCATATATTTAAAAGGGAACAGGAGGGGTATATGGAAGGAAAGAGAAGGATGAAATCAAGTAATTATATTAACCTCAAAAAATAATTTAGTAAAAAAGAATCATGTCGTTTAACTAGTTTCTCCAATTTGAAACATTTCATCCTGCTGGGACACTCTTTAACACAGGAAGTAAGGAATTCAAATTAGCTCTAGAGGAAGCCTTGAAACTGACTAGATTCACCAGTGGGGAGCCCCCCATCCCCATGTAAAGAATAAAGACTGCTAAGAGTCACCCTCAGATGAGCCAAGTTACAAACAAGAAACAGAAACCAGACAAACTGCCTAATGAGACAAAAAGAAAAGAAAAAAAAAAAACCAAAAACCACTGAGCTACCCAGAAAGAACACTCTAGAATCTGTTGAGCAGCCTGCACTATCCTTCTAGTTACCAACCTCTGTGAGCTGGCGGGAGGAAGGGGGTTCTGGTTATACAACTGTCATTGTCATTTCTGCTCCTATAAGAAACCCCTAATCCATGTTCCTAATGTAAGGAGACAGTTGTCTGAGTCCTGCTATCTCAGGGACAACTTCTCCAGCTGCTGGCGGGGTTAAACCAAGTTCATATTCACAGATCTGGGAACCAACTCCTAACCTGATTGATGGAAACTCCCTTGCTCATTTTCTTGTGTCAAAATATGATTGGACAATGCTACATCTCACCCTTGCTTTGTGGTCTTGTCCTTTAAATATGTTGTGCAATTTCTTTTCGGGGTTGAAGTTCAGGTCCCAAGTCTGTTCTGTGGCCATGATCAACTGGTAGTGGCTTAATTATAATAAATGTTGTCATCTGCATGGACCAGGTATTTGAGTTATGTTGGCTTTAAATGGACCCCATAACACTATAAGTAACCTCAACAAAACTCATTGGTTCACTATATCAGACCTTAGTGATATATGCATTTTGGTCTGTTGTGAGCTCCCTATCTGGGCTAAGTAGACATATTTATGCTACATCCCCCCAGAAAAGTCTGTCATAAAACAGAGCACTTACTACTCTCATAGAAGACACAGGTTCAGTTCCTATGGTAACTCACAACCTTGTGTAACTCAAGTTTCAATGGATCCAACACCCTCTTCTGACTTTGTGGGCACCAGACCAATACATGGTACACATATATATATGCAGGTAACACTTCACAAGATAAAATAAATACATCTAAACACAATTTTAAATGAAGAAAAAATTTTGACATAAAAGCAAGTGACCCCAAAAGACCTTCCCATAAGAACAACCAAAAAGAACAGTTATGGTAATTATACAGTTATGAAAGCTTGCCTAAATGTATATTTCATTATTTTACTCCAGATCCATTTAAAATATATAATTATCTAAGTATATTAATGAGACTATATTACTGAGACTACTACATAGGCCAATATAATATATTTAAGAACAGCTCCAGGAAGAAGGTGAGTAGGAGCAGAAAAATTGTAATAAATGTTTACTGAAATCTACAGGAACAAAAAATTGTAAATAAAATAATTTTAATAAAAGATACATGATATAATTTCCCTACTTTCTTCTCCCAACTACTTTTAAAAACATGAAATTATGGAGAGATCATAAGGATATAATGTTTTGTTTTGTAATAAATATACATACAAATATGTATCACAATAATGGCCACAAAATTAAAACACAGGAATAAAGCAATAGAAAATAAGAGTCCTGTGTCTCATGGAATTAAATTAGTATTAATCAGGCAAAGACTTTTACTGGGTACATATGGTAAGCCTGAAGGCAGCCAATTAAAAATAACTCAAAACATAGAGACAAAATAATTATTAAGGTAATTAAAATGTTACAGTAGGAAGTATTCACTTAATGCAAAAGAAAAACACTAATAAGAATCAGAGTTTTAAAAAGGATACAAGACATACAAAAACAAAAATTAACAAAAACAACCCAAAAGATGAAAAAGCAATCATAAATCCAGCTCAAATACACAGCAATAATAATTGTAAGTGGATGTAACACCTAATCACGAAAGGGAGATTTTCAGTCTGAATTCTATTTTCAAACAGAAGACAAAGGAAAACATCCTTTAAGGACCAAAGCAGGGGATAACACTTTATGACTCTTCCCACAGAGGACATACTTCAAAAATGTACAACTACACAGCATGTTGTACACTGGAATTGTGACTCTACCATGAGGGACTGCTGCCCTGTTACAGAAAGCTCTTCACATGGAAGGATAATGTGAACTTACAGGAAGTTGGTTCTTACCACATGAGAGGGGTCAGAAGTACTATGACACAGAGGTCAGAGAGGACCGAAGTGAAGCAGAACCTTCAAAACTGACAGGACCCCTGCACTCATGAACTCACAAGAGCAATTCTGTCTGCACAAGACCAAACCAGTCACTTTCCAACAAGGAAGGGTGGGGGTAATGAGCCTCCTGTGACTAGCTAAAGCATTGACAGTTGATGGCTTATGGGGAGGGAATGTCTGGGAGGGAGAGTGTCACTCCGGATAGGTTGACAGTGTTGCAGTGGATGGGCACACACTCAAGTGTATACAGGCAGCACACACTCTATACTAGGTGATTAGTTTAAAATAGAAAAGCAAACGGACACACAGTCTGGAGTGGGTGGGAACATGTGGGCTTCTATCTGAAAGGATACACAGAGAAGAATAGAAGTGTGTGAATATGACCAAACTGTGCTGTGTGCGTGTCATAAAATTCTTTTTTTTTTCTTTTCTAAGTTTTTTTTACATTCAAAATCGTTTCCCCTTTCCCATTTCCTCCCTCCCCAAAAGTCCCATAAGCCCCCTTCCCTCCCTCTTTTCTCCATTCAACCCCCTCTCCTTACTCTGTCCTGGCGTTCTCCTACATCCAGTCTTTCCAGGACCAGGGGTCTCTCCTTCCATCTTCTTAGAAATCTATTGATATGCGTATTGTGTCTAGGGTATTCCGAGATTCTGGGTTAATATCCCCTTATCAGTGACTGCATACCATGTGTGTTCTTTTGTGATTGGGTTACCTCACTAAGGATGATATTTTCAAGTTCTGACCATTTGCCTAGGAATTTCGTGAATTCATTGTTTTTAATTGCAGAGTACAAGTAATGAAACTATTTTCCTTTAAAGAAAGGGTTAGAAGTAAAACATGGGAGTAAAAGATTTCAAGTTATGACTGACATATGAAACAAGGTTCATTTTTATATTATTTCATGCTTTTCCACAACTTATCAAGTTAAAATAAAAATGAAATTATTTCCAACTTCATAACACACCTACACATGTGAGTATTTGAATTTTCTTCATGGTAAGTCTGCATCTTATAGGCAATAGAACAACTACTAAAAACTAAAATGAAGACATAACTGATAACCTAACAACATGGAGAACACTGAACAGAAAAATATATGGTTCATGTAGAAGAAGAGTAAGAAACGAGTTCAATATAAACAATGCAATGGGGAGATAAACAGCAAAACTGAGATGTAAAACCAAGAGACCATGAACATGAAATCCCCTAAATTTAAAATTCATATATCTATCAATAAGAGAATAGATGAATGCATTGTGGTGGTTCACATAATTAAATACTATCCAGCCATAAAATGAGATTGGTACTATTAAAGTATGGATATAGCCACCCATACTGATGAGCCCAAGAACTTCATCTTGAGATAAGCAACCTGTCATAAAATAGACACACACTTTATCTGTATATTAAGTTCTAGAGTAAAAATCCTATTGAAAGACATCAAGATAGTCATTGCCTCTGGGTGGGACTGAGGAGGTAGGGCACCAGGAAACTTCTGGGATATTAGAATAAAATCTACAGTCAGAGAATTAAGCAAGTGTGTGGACTTTTCAAAGCTTTGTTTATTTTTAACTTATGTGCATGAATGATTGCCTGCACATAGGCATTGTATACTGCATTCACAACTAGTACCCATAGAGGTCAGAAGAGGGTATCAGGTCAGCTGAAACTTGAGTTACAGGGGGTTGTGTGTGGCTATGTAAAACAAAACTCAGGTCCTTTGCAAGAGTAGAAAATGCTCTTAACCATGGAACCGTCTATAACCCCCAGTGTTTGAAGTTTTATAACCTATTGAGTAGCACACTTATGATCTATGCATTTTACTACACGTAAATTGTGTGTATATTATTTTAAATATATGCAACAAACTTAAAGCACATAATAGTAAATCACACAAACAGAAATAAAACATCTGCCACATAAGAAATCAAAAGTTCACTTTAAAACAATGAATTATTTATTTTGACCACAAAATTGGCAACAAATTTAGGATATAATACTCATTGTTCTCAGAGCATGATGGGAGAGATTAAACTGGTTTCACTTTTGTGGAAAATCTCAGGTCTAGACATTCAATTCAGCATCAATTCAGAGAAAAATGAATCGGAAATGTGGGCAGAGATCAGTGCAGCAGCAATGCTCTGGGGCATTAGTTTTTATCCAGTGGCACTAGAGACAACCTCAATGCCTAATCTAGGGAGTGGAGTTATATACTCATTTTAACAAAATATGATGTATGTGAGAGAAACTGTCAGAAGTAAGGGAGCTAGGTACAGAATTGTCTCTCACTGAAGGACTTGGGCTTATATCTGCATGCTTCCATAGCTTAAAACATTTCTCAAAGTTTTTGCTCTTTAAGAACAAAAGTTTCCATTCAAAAGACACAAAGGAAAACATAAAGAATAGTCCATTGTGAAAACAGATTAAAAATGTGCCTTTAAATAAGTAGATGAATATGGCCCTGTCTTTTTGGAAAGCAAAGCAGACCTGGTATGATAGAAATAAAGAAAGAAGAAAAGAAAGAAAGAGAGGGGAGGGAGGGAGGGAGCAAGGGAAAGAGGGAGGGAGGGAAGGAGGGAGAGAGGGAGGGAGGGAGGGGGAGGGAAGGAGGGAAGAAGGAAGGAAGGAAGGAAGGAAAGAAGGAAGGAAGGGAAAGAAAATATGTGTGTGGGGGTCTGTGTGTGTGTGTGTGTGTGTGTGTGTGTGTGTGTGTGTTTACTCACAGAGGCCAGAAGGGTATCATAGTTATCATATCCAACCTTGGATCCATAGTTATAGGGCTATGAGCTTCCTAACATGGGTGCTTAGCACTAAACTCTGGTCCTATAGAAAGCACTTTTAACCACTAAGCCACCTTTCTAGCCCCTGAGTTATACCTCTAATCCCTTAGGTATATCTCTAACCCCTGCAGTATATTCTTTAACAGGAAGAAAATTAGAAATACCATTCCAGATAGAAATTAACCATTCCCAGGACCTTTCTCTACAATGTGTCTTCCTTCTTGTTCTCTCCCACTTCTAATTCCCTTTTATCTCCTTTTACTCTGCCAATGTCCCCTTCAGTTCTTTGTGGGTTCAGACAGGATATGCATTATACTTGGAATGATAAGTGTTCTTTAACACCATGGCAAGCATGCTCCAAGTAACAGATCAGCTATCTGTCCTTAGGAGGATTTCTCAGAGCACCCAGTTGACAGATTTCTCCACCGACGTGTCCATTGCTTGAGTGGACCATGCATGAGTTTCCTCCTTTCTTACAAGACTTATGTTGTTTTGGATCTACAGGCACCTACTAAACAGCAACATTGCTGAAAACTTTTAATTTGTCCTAAAGAAGCTGGTACTTTTGCCTTCACCTCAGTTTCTAAAGAAAACATAAGAGAAATAGGAGAACTTTTTAAGTTTTTTTTCAATCAATAGTATTATTCTTAAAATTAAGATTCAAGTGAGAAAGGTGGTCTAGTACTTGCCTAACATGCACAAATCCCTGGGTTTGATCTGAAGCACTACATTGACCTAGAGTGGTAATATACACCTATAATACGATCCTGGGAAGGGGGAGGCAGGGAGATCAGAAGTTCAAGGTCATCCTTGACTACATAATGAATTCTAGACTGGCTAAACTACAAGAAGCCCTGTCTCAAAATGAAAATAAATAAAAATTAAAACGACTTAAATATTCATTTATTAATTTTTGAAACATTTAACTAAGGAATCCTCTAGGCAGAACTCAGTGGCATAAAAATACAGAACGTAAAGAGAAATTTAAGTCCTCAAGATTTATTTTATTACTTATGGATGTGTATGTGTTTGAGTATATGCATGGGTATGTGCATGTGTCCGTATATATGCCCACAGAGGCCAGAAGAGGGCACAGGATCCCCTGGAACTGGAATTGGAGTTGTGAGCTGCTAGATGTTGGTGATGGGAACTGAACGCTGACCCTCTGGAAAAAAGCAAGCCCTTTCAATTCCTGCCTCATCTCTCCAACCAGCTCTGTTAGAATTCAGAAGGGTGTGTCCTGCCAAGGACATGCCAAAGCACATCACTTCCAAAGCCCTTTCTCTTGCATTCTTTTTGTTCATGGCAAGAATGAAGGGAGTAGCTCCACCACATGCTTCTGAGACTACAATATTCAATCTTACTTTAGGCCCAGTCTAATAGAACTGGAAACACATGTCTGAGGCTCCTGAAAAAATGAGCCAAAAAAAACCTTTCATCCCTCACAGAGTTTCCTACATGTATTTTGTCACAGTAACAGAAAACAAAACAAAACAGATAAAACATAAAACAACAACAAACAAAAACAAACACAAAACAAAACAAAACAAATTCTGCCTAAATAAACAATCTGAATATAGCTTAAGCTTTAAGCCTTGGGTCTTCCTTGAAGAAAAGAAAGGATAAAAATGTTTGTTTCATAGGGATAAATAACAAAATTTGAGCTGAACATCCAACACCAAAAAATACACAAAGGTTAAATACTAAATGTTACCATCCTAAATGAAGTACCAACATTACTTTAGAAATGCAGTATCTTGAAAGGGAGGCAAATATTTAAGTTAGAAATAGATCTCAGAAGCAGGAAATGATACAAGATCCACTTTGATGATCAGAGAAGGGAGAGATATAGCCAGCTTAGCCTTAATTTCTATGACATTCAATGTGCTTTGACTCTGTCCAACAGGTCTATGGTTTCTGAGACAGAATGAGGATGGGGATACATTTCTTACCTTTTGCAGAACCTATATATTACAGAAGTTATCAGAAAGTAAACAAATGTAATTTTAGAGGGTAAAACAAACTAGGGTAATATGGCAGAGAAACTGGAAATCAGCCCAGCAAAGTATGCACTCAGAACTGAAGTTACCTTAGACACAAGTCAGGCAAATCAGGAAGGCTTACCCAAAGTAATAACTGTGGTAAAGGTAGAGGAGCAACTTAGCCAAGTCTCTCAGCAAACATATAGATGGTTCCTAGGTCACTTAGAATTTGATTGTCCTGCTTAGTTTATATTCTCAACATAATACATGACTGATAGCTGGGAAGAGACTTTAGTTGAAAATCTTCACTTGTCAGATTGGCTATGTCTATGAAAGGTTATCTATCTATCTATCTATCTATCTATCTATCTATCTATCTATCTATCTATCTATCTATCTATCTAGACATCTTTTAATTCATTTATTTTGTGTGAAGGAATCGAATACACTGGAGCTTGAGTTATAGACAGTTGTGAACTAACACAGGAGTGCTGGGATTTGAACCTGGGTCCTCTGGAAGAGCAGCCAATAAATGCTCTTAGCTGCTCAGCCATCTTTCCAGCCCCGTGAAATGTTCTCTTGAAGGATGATTGTTGTAGGAGGACTCAGGCCACTGCCGGAAGCTTGTTCACATTCAGTTCTGCCTGGGATGTATAAGAAAGGTAGCTGAGCAAGCAAGAGAGCCTGCATGCCAGCAAGCAGCATGCCATTTCTGCTTCAGGTCCTGCTAGAGCTCCTGCCCTGAATTCCTTCAATAACCAGTTGTGATCCAGAAAGTTCACATCTGGATGAAATAAACCCTTTCCTTCCCAGTTCCAACTGGTTATAGTGTTTATCATAGCAAAGGATGGCAGATGATAACAGAGATGAAAAGAAAATATTCTCAAAACCTACAGAAATAAAGAGATCAGAAATGCAGCAAATATTGCCATTTGACTACACCTTATCTTCAAGCCATAAGGCAAAGCTCCCACGAGAAAGCACTTCACAAAGAGTATGTCCTACAAGCCTGAGGTACACCATTCTCTCTGCACTGTGCCAGTCACTGCTTGAATATCCCAGTCTTTGGGGCCCTCAGTTTCAGTTTATAAATTTAAGATGCCATGATAATTTCTCCATCAGGCTGAAGGGAGGCTAATCTGATACTAATGAGCCACTCCACAAGCTGCAAGCATTCTATTTCATTGTTGTATACTGACAAATGTGGGTGATTATTTTCTCTCCCCAGTTAAGCTCCACGCATTGGAGAATTTTAAAGAGCCCTTTTCTGAGGGAGTGAAGCCATTTAATTCCAGACGGGATTGGCCAATCGCTTCTTCATACAACAGTGCCTTGCACTTCTGTCCTAAGGGGGCACTTTGAACTCACTTCAGTAGGAGCAGAGGGTCTAATGATATCATGGAGGGAAAGCAGGAAATTGGGAGAACTGCCTGACTAGTCAGAGGGAAGAATGCTGTCCCAGAGGGCAGCGGGGAATAGTGTCAGTTGTCTAAAGAAGAAAATAATGCTTCTTGCTCAGTAACCAGAGGGGACTGGTTTCAGGACTCACTCTGCCCCCTGCAGGATATAGAAAGCCAAAGACACTCAGCTCTTTTGTGATTGGGTTACCTCACTAAGGATGATATTTTCAAGTTCTGACCATTTGCCTAGGAATTTCGTGAATTCATTGTTTTTAATTGCAGAGTAGTATTCCATTGTGTAAATATACCACATCTTCTGAATCCATTCCTCCGTTGAGGGACATCTGGGTTCTTTCCAGCTTCTGGCTATTATAAATAAGGCTGCTATGAATATAGTGGAGCATGTGTCCTTATTGCATGCAGGTAAAGTCTCTGGGTATAAGATCACACATGGTATGAAGTCACTGATAAGGGGATATTGACCCAGAATCTCAGAATACCCTAGACACAATCAGCATATCAATAGATTTCTAAAAAGATGGAAGGAGAGACCCCTGGTCCTGGAAAGACTGGATGTAGGGGAACGCCAGGACAGAGTAATGAGAGGGGGTTGAACGGAGAAAAGAGGGAGGGAAGGGGGCTTATGGGACTTTCGGGGAGGGAGGAAACGGGAAAGGGGAAGTGATTTGGAATGTAAATTAAAAAAATAAAATTAAATTAAATTAAAAAAAAAAAAAAAAAAAAAAGACACTCAGCTCTCCTATGTAAAACTGTTACATTCACACCTGACTGCACACTTCTCCTTCACTTCAAATGCTTGCTGCATTGCTTATGATACCTAATACAAACCTAGTTCGACAAACTGTTGTTGCTTTCTTTTGCACACTGACAAGAGAAGGTCTGTAATTTATAGTAGGGTAGCAATATTTTTTGCATGTTAAATCTGTGGTTAGTTGAGTCAATGTGTACAGACCCACCGATAAGAGGGCTGGCTCTATATCCTTGTGAGTCTTTGACCTTGAGAAAATCTCCATGGTGATCTGGTTTCATGGAACAAAGCTTAGGTTAGGAAACCGACTTACTCGACCACAGTCAAGGCTTCTACCAATATGAAAATACACAGAGAGGATAAAATACCAGGGAAGATCTCACAGGAGAGAATGGAAGAATGTGGAAGATCTCACAATGTATCATGTAAATGGTAGAATTGTTTCTGGTATGTGTGCATGCTTATAAATCCTAATACAATGTAAAATTTATTTTTGTTGGTTTGAGACAGAAACCAACAACTAAAATCCGACCCAGGAGTGGTATAACACGTCTGTAATCTCAGACTTCAAGAAGGCAAGGCAGGGATTGAAGAGATATCTCAGCAGTTAAAAATGCTTGCTACTCTTTTGGAGGATTGGAGTTCAGTCCCTTGCATAGTGGACCATTTACAAGCATCTTAACTCCAGCTCCAAAGAAACGAATGTCCTGTTCTGGCCTCTTCACACTCCTGCATACATGCTTTATAAACATGTTCATGAGTACACATACATACATACAAACATACACACATGCACCACATAAATAAAAAAACAAGTCTATAAAAAGATAAAAGAACTAAGGCAATAATATGATGATTTTTGAGTCAAGACTCGACTTTGTAGTGAGACACTATAATAATAATAGTAAAAAATAAAATAATAGCAACAAAAAACCTACACTTGTAGAAAATACCCTACATTGAATAAGGAAACTGAAATTTACCCCTCAAACCCCACTGAAATTACAAACTAAGAATCAAGAATTTCTTCCAGAGAAGAACAGATGGGAAATGAATTGAATTCACTTCCTTCTCAAAGGTATCAAGGGATTCAAGGACTGAATCAATTTTCTCTTGTCTTACAGCTAGAAGTGCTTCCCACTGCATTAAGAACAGTCATGGCTTAATATGGGAATGGGATTTGTTCTGACTTTCCTGTGCATTGCCCTACCGTTACAGAGGACGGAGGAGCTCTCCTAGTCTTAGTAAAGAATCTATCATGTTATGAGTTTTTCCTTGTCCACATATACCACAGGAAGTGAGCAATGCTGCCATATTTAGGACCCATCTGTTTCTTTCCTTCTCTCTGTATTGAGACAGAAAATATTTCCTCAGTAGAAGTCTCCCCCAGAGACTTCTACAAAGGAAAGCCACAGAGTTTGATGTTTAGAGACAACATGGTATAAGAGATACTAGCTTATATGCAACACATAGGTCAGGCTACAGATCAACTAACTAATAGGCCCCTTGAGAGTTCAGCCAAGTCTATCTCATTCACACTTCATTGTCTTAAATCTGATGTGAGCTCCTCAGATTCCCGTGTGTGTTGGCTGCAAAGAGTAAGAGAAAGATATGATGGTATGATGTCTGGTACTTGGAGACTATGATCAAGTGACTTGGTAACTAAGCATTATCTTCCTCATCAATTAAAATCAAAATGACAGAAACTTTCAAGAATCATTTACAGGATTCAATGAAACAATACAGACCTGGGATTTAGTAGTACAAAGTACATGGGAGAATCAATGTTTGTTTTGGTGGTAGTTCCTTTCCTATTTCGTGTCAGTGACTTTTTAACTTTTCAATTAACAGAAAAATCCTTTTCTAAGGTAACATTTATGGTATATAAGAGACAAAAACATTGGAGTGTTATGGGTTTCCTTCAGCTCCCCCACATCCATCCCCACTTCCACAGTCCCCAGCAGTGGCCCCTGAGTCACCTTTTCGAAATCACTGGGTTGATCAGGATTCTATATAGGTATCACTCCCCTGGGCTGTGACCTTTTCTTCTTCCTGGCAGGATTACTTCTGAGGCTGAGATGGATGGGGATGCTGTGTAGGAAATGAGGCCCTGCAATGAGCACCTGTCAGAACTAAGCAATTACTAATCCCCCAGGAGTCAGAAGCCCATTGCTCACAAATGGCACCTACAGTGGCATCCTCAGAGCATAAGAAAACATCATGTCCTAGAAAGGAAGGCGGTGGGTGAAGAAAGAACTTTAAAACAAGCCCTAAAACCTGGGGGAGTTAATGTCAGAGTCATGCACAATGCTACTAAATTTCTGGAATTTATTGATTGCCCCACATCTAACAGCTTCCTCCAGGCACACATTTGCATATGGAAATGTGCCATGCTTTTTATTCATTCAGTTTCTTTCTTAATGTTAAATTAACTGGGCCAATAAACTGCAGGAAGTATTATTTGAAATCTGACTTCAATCACTATTAACATAAAATATTTAAGTGTGCATGGAAAGCATATTTCAGGAGGTCTTGTCCTATAGAGCAGCAAGCTGAAAGAAGAGATGGAATTCCCTGCCAGGTAGAACAAGCCTAACTGTGCCGTGTGTGGTTGGCAACAGGACCATATTGCAAAGGAGACCAAACACCATGGGCTCTTATAACGTCAGAGATTTTGTGAGAGCAACTAATACCTTTCCCCACTGTGAAAGACCATAGTACAAGTCAGTCATATCAGTGAATCTTCTGTATCACCCAAATGGGAATCTCACATCAACTTCTAGGAACATTGCAGGGATACCAGAAGCTACGAGAAAGAATGTCATGGGCCTGGGCAGCCCAGCACTACAGTCGAAGCTTAGAGCCACGGTATTTATTCTGGTACTCCCACACTCAGCTTCAATCTGCTAGAGCCTCTTAGACCAACAGGATGGTGTAAACATTCAGTGGTTCATTTTAAGAGCTGGAATGAAAGATGAAGGTGGCATTCTTGCCATGATCCCTGGAACAGTTTTCTAAAGATCTTAACATTGGGACAAGCAGAGGTTAACTGATTACATTTGTTAAAATTACTAGAGATCATGTCAGTGACAGGGTCATATTCCAGCAGGACCTGAGTCACAATTTGAATAAATCTATGGCTATAATCAGCAGTAGGTAAGGAGAGAAGGGGAGTCCTCCATTGCAACTGAGGAGGGCTTTAGAAGGACCAGCAGAAACAGCTTTCTAAGGTGATTTGAGGGGTGGCATTTGTCTAGGGCTTTTGAGGCACAGCCCTTCCTCCATAGCTATTACCCATTCAGTCTTCATTCATACCCCATTGGGGTATGTTTGGTGTGCTTCTTGGAAAACTTAGAAACCAGATTAAATAAGGCCCAGCCCCACTGCCCCTGAGTCTGCACTCCAGAGAAGAGGATAAGGCTGACAAAAGTTCAACAATGACTTGATCTTTGGTGATATGAACCTTCCAAATCTCATACACCAATCACATTCAGTAAATGTTGGCAATGTCTTACTATTAGCAGAAAACCAAATTTTATATGAAACAAAACTTACTTTTAAAGAAGCTTCAAATTTAGTGACTATTAATATTCACTATTAATAACATTTATATTAATAACATAAACTTGTGGTGGAGGGGAAGCACAAAACCCTAAGCTCATTACAAGCACTATCTCATTCAAAGGGCAGACATAGGAAAACTAGTCTATTTTGCAGATGAATACACTGAGGTACAAAGATACCAGCCAGTTGCCATAGTTATCTCATAAGAGCTGAGACCAGGATTCAAACCCACACAGTCTGATTCCAAATATAATCTACCCCATCACACGTGAAATATAGTAGGAACATGAAGGAAAGCCAAATAATATTACTAGGAAATGTAACCCAACAGTAGCCACATATCCATTTAGCAAAAATTCCTGGAATGTATTTTTGATATAAGATGTTAGACTTATTCCACATTGGGGTTCACACAATACTGAAGAAGATGATGAATAATAATAGTATAGTATTTAAAATTGAAGTGTCAAAAGGATATTTTCTTTCCTGGAAGAAGGGACATGGGGGGTGGATGTTAAAGAATAGCAGAGACTTGTGGTCTTGTAGGGGCATATGGGCTTTGTTTCAAAGAGTTTACAAAATTATCAAGTTATGCAAGATGAAGGTGCTGCAAAGAGATTTCTTTTTTTTTTATTTTATTTTATTTTATTTTTTTAATTTACATTCCAAATCACTTCCCCTTTCCCGTTTCCTCCCTCCCCGAAAGTCCCATAAGCCCCCTTCCCTCCCTCTTTTCTCCGTTCAACCCCCTCTCATTACTCTGTCCTGGCGTTCCCCTACATCCAGTCTTTCCAGGACCAGGGGTCTCTCCTTCCATCTTTTTAGAAATCTATTGATATGCTGATTGTGTCTAGGGTATTCTGAGATTCTGGGTCAATATCCCCTTATCAGTGAAGAGATTTCTGGGAAGAAAGGAACCAAGGCCTTTCCATCTGAACACAGCCACCTGAAGGAGCTGTCCAGGGTTCTGTCCTAAAGCACACTTTTGCTGACCCAAAAGAGCAAATGGCAGCCACCTGATAAAGAACACGGGTTTCGCCTTTAATCCCAGCACTTGGGAGGCAGAGGCAGGAGGATTTCTGAGTTCGAGGCCAGCCTGGTCTACAAAGTGAGTTCCAGGACAGCCAGGGCTACACAGAGAAACCCTGTCTCGAAAAACAAAAAAAAAAAAAAAAAAAAGAACACGGGTTTGATGCTTCTGTGTATCAATATGAGGCTTGACATGACTTATCTGCCCCCTAATTTTATATGAGGCTTTCCTGACAATTTAAGAGGAAAATCAGGCTGTGCCCTAGAATCTAGTCAAGGTCAGCAAAGCTGCTAAGGGTACCAAGAACTTTGGAGTTTTAAATCTTTCACAATTGGCATACAGCCCCATGAATCTCCTAGCAGTATTAATTACCCTCTAGGAGGAAAAGACTTCAACTGATAGCATTTAGAATCCCTGTCTATCACCGTATAAGAAACAGTTTATAACCCTAATAACACACAGTTTTTATTTCTAGTTACATAGGGATTGTATTTATTTAAGTTGCATGGCAACTGAATAACTAACATTAGAATTCTAAGGAAGTATAAAATCAAGTAATAATGTTTGATTTATAATTTAGTAAGCAGATGCCCAAGGACACTAAGTCACTTGTTTGGTTCAAGGCAAATATAGAGAATATTTCCTTACAGCTAGTCTATCCAGTTGCACTGAGAAAACACAACCCTGTGCTAAAAACATCAGATCCAAATTTTGGGTCAAAAGTTTTGTGGATGGGTTTGTTTCCTTATCTTTCTATTGTGGGTCCTAGCTGACTTTAGGAAGTTCCCTATTCCCACTGTTATGCTTTGGTCACCTGCATTGATTCCTGGGAGCCTCCCCTATCCCACGTCTCTGGCAAGTCCTAGAGATCTCCCCTAACCTCTCACCTTCATCCCTGGAAGCTTTGTATCCATTCTTCTGGTCCTGTGGCCTTCTCTCTTATCTCTGATTTATTTGTCCTGTCTAAAAGAAATGCAAGGACAAAGATGGAACAGAGACTGACAGAATGGCCAGCAGATAACCTGACCAACTTGAGATCCACCCCATTGACTAGCACTAATCCCTGATACTATAGCTAATACTCTCTTATGTTTGCAGGCAGGAGCCTAGTATAACTGTCATCTGAGAGACTCCACCCAGCAGCTGACTGAAACAGATGCAGAGACACACAGCCAAACATTGGAAGGATCTCGGGACACTTATGGAAGAGATAGGAAAAGAATTGAAGGCACTAAGGGGAATAGGAACTCTGCAGGAAGAACAACAGAGCCAACTAATCTGCATCCTTGGGGGTTTTCAGAGACAGAGCCACTAAATAAGAGCATATATGATCTGGGCAGAGGCCCCTTGAACACATGTAGAAAAGAGCACCTCAGTTTCCATGTAGTTCCCCCAACAACTGGAGTGAGGTCTGTACCTAAAGCTGTTAACTCTGTGGAGTCCATTCCCCAGTAAAGTTGCCTTGTCTGGTCTGGGTGGAAGAAGATGAAGCTAATCCTGCAGAGACTAGATGTACCAGGGTGGGCAGATACCCAGGTGAGGGCCCAGCCTCTCAGAGGAGAGGGAAATGGGGTCTGGGGATGCCTTGAGGGACTCTGTGCGGGGGGGGACTGGGAGGGGTCAGCAATCGGGATGTAAAATGAATAAATAAATTTTTAAAAAAGCAGACCTGTCACTTTCCAGTACTTGCATTGCTGACGGCTTCTCTGCCTGAAACCCAGGCCCTTGCCATCCTCACTTTTATTCATTTACACATTGTCCAAGTTCCCATGGAAGCATCTAATCCCTTGGGAAAAATATAAATATCAAATAGTCTCCTTGACAACCAGGAGAATATTTTACACACTACAGGATCTGGGGACACGGTGGGAGAATCAGGGCAGATATAGAGAAAGGGATGGGGGGTGGGGAACGTGAGAGAAACAGTACACAGTGTCTATGGTAGAAATTCTAATGAATCTTTGGTAGTAGGATAAACTATACCCACCTGAAGAATAAACAGTACTTTAGTGATATGTAACAAAGGTCACACACTTATTTTTAAATCTATGTATGTGTCTTAAGGTAAGAAAAAATGAAGAAACAGCATGAAACTGTGTAGGTCAGAACATTCCTCACAATATTACATTTAAATAGAAGAGTCAAAATCTCTGACAACTGTGTCTCACAATAGTAAAAGAATGGTTAAGCAAAATTCAATACATGCCACAGTGAAATACTATGTCTCTGCCATGATTGCATTTTTCAAAGTTTTGGCAGCAGCTTATCCAGTTCGGTTCATGGATTCTAATTCTAATCTTGCTTTCACCAAATGCTAGCTTGTAGAGTTTGAGTTTTCATTATAAACACTACATATCTCAATATTTATAGTTATTATCTTCCATGCCTTTATCTGTTCTACCCTGTACAGTAGACAAAAGCATGTGTAAGTGAATACTGATATTTATACTGCGGTCACAATCAAAGTTATATGAAAATTTGTCTTCAAATACCAGAACAAGGTCTAGATTTTATCCATTTGAAAAGTCAGTGTAGTTGGGAGTGACTCCAAGCATCTTATGCGCAGCCTTCAAGGGCATGGTGTCAAGCAAAAGTCATAAATTGACATTTTTTTTCCACTCAGAAACATTCTCAAAGAAGTCTCTAGGCACCAACTGATTTAAAACTCAGATTTAGCTGCTGGAAAACAGATTAGAGTTGAGGCTGGAATGAGGGAGAGAAAAAAATGGTGAGGAAGTTCCTGGCAAACTGATGTTTAAAGATGCTTCCAAAAATGCAGTGAATGCTCAGAGTAGCAGTGGGTGACTGAGATGCAATGGTGTTTTGTGAGCATAACAGTGCTGTTACACACATGAACTCACAGTGTCTGTTACTGCATACACAGGATAAAGACCGCTTAAACCCTGGCATGAGTGAGGAAGGGTGACATGAAGTCCCCACTCTTGCCAGAGCCATTGGCAACTGAATGATGCTGTGGAAGGTAAAGTCAGTTTTTTTCAGGGATGCATCCCCTGAGAAGTCATCCGTGCTTTAGTGGATGGTTATGGACACATGCCCATACAGACAGGACTGAGAGGACTAATGTGTTTAAAAGGAGAACAGAAGAAATTTGAAGAAGTTACAGTGGAGTATAATGGAGAGGTGCTGGAAAGTGAAAGGAAGTCAGACTTGACCAAAATGTGTCAGATTTATACAAGAAATCCTTGAACAAGCATCAGTAAATAAAATGGACATGCTGGGGGAATCTTTAAAGAATTAGATGCAAAGAATACATAGCTTTTGATACAGGCTCAGTCAACATTTGCAAAGAGACAGATAGCCAATAAGTTCAGACTCTGTGGATCATGCAGGTTTTTTTTCCCTTAGATATTTTCTTTATTTCCATGTCAAATGTTATCCCCTTTCCTGATTTCCCCTCCAAAAACACCCTATCCCATCCCCCGCCCCCACACTGCTCACCAACCCACTCACTCCCAATTCCCTGTCCTAGCATTTCCCTATACTGGGGCATCGAGCCTTCTCAGGACCAAGGGACTCTACTCCCTTTGATGTCCAACAAGGCCATCTTCCATGCAGTCTTTATAATAGTGCTTCAGCTCTGCCATTGAGGCACAAAAGTAGTCATAGCCAATAGGCCATAAATGTGAGTGATGCAAATTGTCTGTCCCAACAAAATTTTAATCAATATAAAACCAAGACAGCATGATGTCAAGATCATGTGTATTCTTATCCTACTTTTGTAACTGCAATTCCTGTTAGCTGTTCTGGCTCTGTTTACAGATTGATGACACCTATGACCCGACCCCTGAGTGACAGAAACACACAGATGGGTACCTTTCCTTGCATCAGTAGGGCCAACTACTGTTATTTTCCTGAAGTGTAATCCAGCACAAATGTCCTAGTCAGTACCCTTGAACTCTTTTCATCTCATGTTTGTAGAGATGGATCTCTTCAGTGTTCTGGGATCTTATTTGGTCCTTGGGATTAAAGAGGTAGCTTCAGGTATCAAAGCAGAGTGTGGAGGGAGTGGGCATGTGAGCATGCTGACACTCCTCATGGACTTAAGGCAGCAGAAAGCATGGCACTAATGTGTCCAGACATTCATTATCTGGTGATAATGAATAGAAAAGGGGCTGAGACATAAACTACCAGCATTTAAGGAGTAGGACTGTGATGTAGCCTTTCTTTCTTCCTCTCCTTTTTTTTAAATTTTATTTTCTACATTCTTTATTTACATTCCAGATGATTCTCCCTTTCCCAGTTCCTCCCTCCCCAAAAGTCCCATAAGTCCTCTTTCCTCCCCCTGTTCCCCAGTCAACCCCCTCTTGCTTCTCTGTCCTGGTATTCCCCTACCCTGCTGCATTGAGCCTTTCCAGGACCAGGGGCCACTCCTTCCTTCTTCTTGGGAATCAATTGATATGCGAATTGTGCCTTGGGTATTCTGAGCTTCTGGGCTAATATCCATTTATCAGTAACTGTATACCATATGTGGTCTTTTGTGATTGGATGAATTCACTTAGGATGATAGTTTCCAGTTCTGACCATTTGCCTAAGAATTTCATGAATTCATTGTTTTTAATTGCAGAGTAGTATTCTATTGTATAAATATGCCACATTTTCTGTATCCATTCCTCCATTGAGGGACATCTGGGTTCTTTCCAGCTTCTGGCTATTATAAATAAGGTAGCTATGAACATAGTGGAGCATGTGTCCTTATTGTATGCCGGGGAGTCCTCTGGGTATATGCCAAAGAGTGGTATAACAGGGACTTCCGGAAGTGTCATGCCCAGTTTTCTGAGAAACCACCAGATTGATTTCCAGAATGGTTGTACCAGCTTGCAATTCCACCAGCAGTGGAGGAATGTTCCTCTTTCTCCACATCCTCGCCAACACCTGATGTCTCCTGAGTTTATGATCTTAGCCATTCTGAGTAGCATGAGGTGAAATCTCAGGGTTGTTTTTATTTGCATTTCCCTAATGACTAAGGATGTTGAACATTTCTTTAGGTGCTTCTAATCCATTCAATAATCTTCAGGTGAAAATTCTTTGTTTAGCTCTGTACCCCATTTTTTTAATTTACATTCCAAATCATTTCCCCTTTCCCATTTCCTCCCTCCCCGAAAGTCCCATAAGCCCCCTTCCCTCCCTCTTTTCTCCATTCAACCCCCTCTCGTTACTCTGTCCTGGCATTGCCCTACATCCAGTCTTTCCAGGACCAGGGGTCTCTCCTTCCATCTTCTTAGAAATCTATTGATATGCGGATTGTGTCTAGGGTATTCCGAGATTCTGGGTCAATATCCCCTTATCAGTGACTGCATACCATGTGTGTTCTTTTGTGATTGGGTTACCTCACTAAGGATGATATTTTCAAGATCTGACCATTTGCCTAGGAATTTCGTGAATTCATTGTTTTTAATTGCAGAGTAGTATTCCATTGTGTAGATATACCACATCTTCTGAATCCATTCCTCCGTTGAGGGACATCTGGGTTCTTCCCAGCTTCTGGCTATTATAAATAAGGCTGCTATGAACATAGTGGAGCATGTGTCCTTATTGCATGCAGGTAAAGTCTCTGGGTATATGCCCAGGAGTGGTATAGCCGGATCCTCCAGGAGTGTCATGCCCAGTTTTCTGAGGAACCACCAGACTGCTTTCGAGAGTGGTTGTACCAGCTTGCAATTCCACCAGCAGTGGAGGAATGTTCCTCTTTCTCCACATCCTCGCCAACAACTGCTGTCTCCTGTGTTTTTGATCTTAGCCATCCTGACTGGTGTGAGATGGAATCTCAGGGTTGTTTTGATTTGCATTTCCCTAATGACTAAGGATGATGAACATCTCTTTAGGTGCTTCTCAGCCATTAGATATTCTTCAGGTGAGAACACTTTGTTT
Source organism: Tokudaia tokunoshimensis (assembly GCA_036184795.1). Lineage (NCBI taxonomy): Eukaryota > Metazoa > Chordata > Mammalia > Rodentia > Muridae > Tokudaia > Tokudaia tokunoshimensis. Next base: position 25,735,659 of record BTHU01000001.1, on the reverse strand, counting down.
AGCTCTGTACCCCATTTTTTAATAGGGTTACTTGCCTCTCTGGAGTTTAACTTCTTGAGTTCTTTGTATATATTGGATATTAGCCCTCTGTCGGATGCAAGGTTGGTAAAGATCATTTCCCAGTTAGTTGGTTGCCGCTTTGTCTTTTTGACAGTGTCTTTTGCCTTGCAAAAACTTTGTAATTTAATGAGGTCCCATTTGTCTATTCTTGATCTTAGAGCATAAGCTATTGGAGTTCTGTTCAGGAAATTCTCCCCTGTGCCCATATGTTCAAGGTTCTTCCCTAGTTTTCCTTCTATTAGTTTCAGTGTGTCTGGTGGAAAAAAGATAGCCTTTTCAACAAATGGTGCTGGCTCAGCTGGAGGTCAACATGCAGAAGAATGCAAATTGACCCATTCTTATCTCCTTGCACTAAGCTCTGTACCCCATTTTTAACTAGGGTTATTCAGCTTTCTGGAATCTAACTTCTTGAGTTCTTTGTACATATTGGATATTAGCCCTCTGTTGGATGTAGGGTTGGTAAAGAACTTTTCCCAATTTGTTGGTTGCAGTTTTGTCCTTTTGACAGTGTCCTTTGCCTTACAGAAACTTTGTAATTTTATGAGGTCCCATTTGTCAGTTCTTGATCTTAGAGCATAAGCTATTGGTGCTCTGTTCAGAAAATTTTCCCCTGTACCCATGTGCTGAAGAGTCTTCCTCAGTTTCTTTTCTGTTAGTTTCAGTGTATCTGGTTTTATGTGGAGGTCCTTGATCCACCTGGAGTTGAACTTAGTACAAGGAGATAAGAATGGATCGATTTGCATTCTTCTGCATGCTGACCTCCAGTTGAACCAGCATCATTTGTTGAAAAAGACTATCTTTTCCACTGGATGGTTTTAGCTCCTTTGTCAAATATCAAGTGACCAGAGGAATGTGGATTCATTTCTGGGTCTTCAATTCTGTTCCACTGATCTACATGCCTGTCACTGTACCAATACCATGCAGTTTTTAACACTATTGTTCTGTAGTACTGCTTGAGGTCCAGGATACTGATTCCCTCAGAAGTTCTTTTACTGTTGAGAATAGTTTTAGCTATCCTGGGTTTTCTGTTATTCCAGATGAATTTGAGAATTGCTCCTTCTAACTCTATGAAGAATTGAGTTGGGATTTTTGATGGAGATTGCATTGAATCTGTATATTGCTTTTGGCAAGATGGCCATTTTTACTATATTAATCCTGCCAATCCATGAGAATGGCAGATTTTTCCATCTTCTGAGGTCTTCTTCAATTTCTTTCTTCAGAGACTTGAAGTTCTTTTCATACAGATCTTTTACTTGTTTGGTTAGAGTCACACCAAGATACTTTCTATTGCTTATGGCTATTGTGAAGGGTGTCATTTCCCTAATTTCTTTCTCAGCCTGCTTATACTTTGAGTATAGGAAAGCTACTGATTTACTTGAGTTGATTTTTATACCCGGCAACTTTGCTGAAGTTTTTTTTATCAGCTGTAGGAGTTCTCAGGTGGAGTTTTTTGGGTCACTTAAGTATACTATCATATCATCTGCAAATAGTGATAGTTTGATTTCTTCCTTTCCAATTTGTATCCCTTTGACTTCCTTATGTTGTCTAATTGCTCTAGCTAGAACTTCAAGTACTATATTGAAAAGATATATATAGAGAGGACAGCCTTGTCTAGTAGCTGATTTTAGTGGGATTTCTTCAAGTTTCTCTCCATTTAGTTTGATGTTGGTTACTGGTTTGCTGTAAATTGCTTTTACTATGTTTAGATATGGGCCTTGAATTCCTGAACTTTCCAAGACTTTTAGCATGAAAGGATTCTAAATTTTGTCAAATGTTTTTTCAGCATCTAACAAAATGACCAAGTGGTTTTTTTTTCCTTTGAGATTGTTTATGTAGTGGATTACATTGATGGATTTCCGTATATTGAACCATCTCTGCATCCCTGGGATGAAGCCTACTTGATCGTGGTGAATGTTCATTTTGATGTGTTCTTGAATTCAGTTGGCAAGAATTTTATTGAGTATTTTTGCATTGTTATTCATAAGAGAAATTGGTCTAAAACTCTCTTTCTTTGTTGGATCTTTGTGTGGTTTTGGTATCACCATAATTGTGGCTTCATAGAACGAGTTGGGTATTATTCCTTCTGTTTCTATTTTGTGGAATAGTTTGAAGAGTACTGATATTAAGTCTTCTTTGAAGGTCTGATAGAATCTTCACTAAAACCACCTGGACCTGAGCTTTTTTTGGTTGGAAGACTTCTAATGACCATTTCTATTTCTTTAGGGGTTATGGGACTATTTAGATGGTCTATTTGATCCTGATTAAACTCTGGTATTTGGTATCTGTCTAGGAAATTGTCCATTTCCTCCAGATTTTCCAGTTGTGTTGAGTATAGGCTTTTGTAGTAGGATTTGATCATTTTTGAATTTCCTCAGTTTCTGTTGTTATATCTACCTTTTCATTTCTGATTTTATCAATTCGGATAGTGTCTCTGTACCCTCTGGTTTGTCTGGCTTAGGGTTTATCTATCTTGTTTATTTTCTCAAAGAACCAGCTCCTGGTTTTGTTGATTCTTTGTATGGTTCTATTTGTTTCTACTTGATTGATTTCATCCCTGAGTTTGATGATTTCCTGCCTTCTATTCCTCTTGGGTGTATTTGCTTGTTCCAGGGCTTTCAGGTGTGCCGTTAAGCTGCTAGTGTATGCTCTCTCCAGCTTCTTTTTGTAGGCACTCAGGGCTATGAGTTTTCCTCTTAGCACTGCTTTCATTGTGTTCCATAAGTTCTGGTATATTGTGCCTCATTTTCATTAAATTCTAAAACGTCTTTGATTTCTTTACTTATTTCTTCCTTGATCAAGGTATCATTGATTAGAGCATTGTTCAGCTTCAATGTGTATGTGGACTTTCTGTTGTTTTTGTTGCTATTGAAGACCACCTTATTCCATAGTTATCTGATAGGAGGCATGGGATTAGTTCGTTCTTCTTATATCTGTTGAGGTCTGTTTTGTGACCAATTATATGGTCGATTTTGGAGAAGGTACCATGAGGTGCTGAGAAGAAGGTATATTCTTTTGCTTTAGGATGAAATGTTTTTTATATATATATATATATATATATATATATATATATATATATATGTTAAATCCATTTGGTCCAATGTTTCAGTTAGTTTCACTGTGTCCCTGTCTAGTTTCTGTTTTCCTGATCGGTCAATTAATGAGAATGGAGTGTTGAAGTCACCCATAATTATTGTGTGAGGTGCAATATGTGCTTTGAGCTTTAGTAAAGTTTCTTTTATTAATGAGGGTGCCCTTTCATTTGGAGCAGAGATGTTCAGAATTGAGAGTTCTTCTTGGTGGATATTTCCTTGACCAATATGTAGTATACTTCCATGTCTTTTTTGATGACTTTAAGTTGAAAGTCAATTTTACCCAATATTAGAATGGCTACTCCAGCTTGTTTCCTGGGACCATTTGCTTGGAAAATTGTTTTCCAGCCTTTTACACTGAGGTAGTGTTTGTCTTTGATACTGAGGTGTGTTTCCTGTATGCAGCAAAATGCTCAGTCCTGTTTATGTATCCAGTCTGTTAGTCTATGTCTTTTTATTGGGGAATTGAGTCCATTGATGTTATGAGAGATTAAGGGATAGTGATTATTGCTTCCTATTATTTTTGATGTTATTTTTATGTTTGAGTGGTTATCTTCTTTTGTGTTTAATGAAAGAAGGCTGCTATCTTGCTTTTACCAGGGTGTAGTTTCCCTCCTTGTATTGGCAATTTCCACCTATTATCCTTTGCAGGGCTGGGTTTGTGGAAAGATATTGTGTAAATTTGGTTTTATCCTAAAATATCTTGGTTTCTCCATTTGGCTCTGGATACCAATTGGTGGGCTCTTCTTTCAGGAAGACTATGTCTCTAGCTCTTAACATTTCTAAGTTGCCTGCAGTTCTTTGTTCAGGGTAAGAGAGGCCTCATGGGCTTTTCCCTATTCACATTTAACTTCAGCAACATAGCAATATGGAGAATTGATGTTGAATACTTATTAGTGAAGTGAAAATTTCTGATTTCTTTGGAAAAAGTTGTGTCATGTGTGTGTTTTTTTTAACCATTTTATGAGAGGATGTTTTGCTGAAACCTACATGTGAGAGGGTGTTGTGCTGAGAACAGACATGTGGTGATATTCTGGAAGCTGCCTGCTGAAAGAGCATTTGATGTTTTGCTGAAGCAGATGCCTAAGAAGATATGCAATGTTTGAAAAAAGTACAACCCAGAAGACAGTGGACAAAGCCAACACATTGGTTTGACTTGCATTGCTTTGCTATTCTTTGCAGACAACTCTGTGGCATTGGTTTGCCTTGCCTTCTTCACTTGCATCATTTGTTGTGACTTTGCAGAAAGAAACTCAACAAAGAACTTCTCTCACTGTTCTGGCAGCTACTTGCTACTTCAGTGGACTTGAGCCTATGAGCAGAGCCTCATGGATTATTCTGGATCTAACTGGAGCCGCTGATTCATGGAAGGTGTTTGCAAGTGGATTGAGGTACCACTGCTGATTCCTGTGAACTGAATTGATTATATCCTGACAACAAAGATTGGAATCACTCCAAAGAACTATTTCTAAACAGGTCTACATCTCCCTTTACCCTATTATCCTTTCTTTTCCTTTCCACTACCTCTGATAGGTAGTGGGTTGGAAGGGAGATTAAAGCATCTAACAACACTTATTAAAGTAGCTTTTTAAAATCTAAACCTACATATTAGTATAATAAAAATATTAATTCTACAAAATAATGAGCTTACCCATGACATTATCATACACATTCACAACAAACTTTGATCATAGCTGTCCTCTACTAAATTAACTTCTTAAGTGAGTAAAAACCAGGCCTTGCCCAAGTGCTTGAAGAAGAAAACTAAGATGACATGATGTCAAGGCAAAGTCATAACTTGACATTTTTCATCTCAGAAACTTTCTAAAATAAGTCCCGTGGGTATTGACAGACTCAAAACTTGAGCATTTAGCTGCTAGAACATAGAAGATTAGATCTGAGGGAGGCATGCAGGGAAGAGGAAGCTGGTATGTTAGAGAACATTACTAAAGTCCAGAAAGTTCCTAACAAACGTTGCAGAAGCTATTCAAAATATATTCTGAGGAATATTGGATTCTATCAAATGAAAAGAAGACTTGACAAATCCATGTAAAAATGTTAGGTAATCAGTTAAGTACCCTATTTGTAACTTGGCAAATATTTTTGAAACACTATTCAACTATAAAAAAAGGAAGGGAAAGAGGGAGAAAGGTAGGGAGGGACAAAGGTGAGAGGGCAAAGAGGGTGGGAGAGAGGGAGAAAGGAAGGTAAGGAAGGAAGGAAGGGGGAAGGGAGGGAGGGAAGAAGAGAGAGAGGGAGGGAAGGAAGGAGGGAGAGAGATACAGGCCAGCAGGAGGGTAAATACAAGTACTAAAGTAATTCCTTTAAATAACTTAAAAGTCTCAGTGCCAAGCATGGGAAACCTCTCTTCAAGTTGTTGGTCAAAAAATTTCCCAAAACATATAGGCTTTACCCTGGGTTAAGGTAAGGGACCATACAATTTTGACACATGACTTGAAGGAATCAAGCTTGAACTGACCTGGAAGTCTGCTCTCTGAGGACTAGCTCTCATACTATCAGAACGTACTATATAAGATGTCAAACTTATGCAGCTGTAACACTTAAAGCCACAACAATGACCAACCCAGCAAGATATCTGTGATGGTGCAATAGTGGCTCAGTTTAGGGGTAGCCTACAGTTGTCAAATTGAATTTAAGGCTCACTCAATAGGATAGAACTGGTATATTGCACTGTAAATATAGCCAACTGCTTGTGGATAGAGCAGTCATAGACCAGGAAGAACCTATTTCTGTTATTTTCCTAAACTAATTTCCTTTTTAAAAATATCTTAATTGTATCAATAAACAATACATCATCTGACATTAATTTTATGGCTTTTAAAGGACTTGAAAAATTGTGACTACTGGAACATACTGCAAGGTCTATTTTAATTTTTTTATATCAAAGTTCATTTTGTTATTAATATTCACATTAATTTTTTCATAATTGTACATGCTGTTCACATAATCCTTTTTGTGAATTATTACATGTCTCCATAATTGTATTCTTTTTTTCTTTTATTGAAAATAGATTTATTTTCAAACCATACATTCTGATTAATGTTTCCCCTTCCCCCAACTCTTCCTAGTTCCTTACTACCAGCCCTCCCATTCCTAACACACGTTCTTTGCCTCTCTCTCTTTCTCTCTCTCTCTCTCTCTCTCTCTCTCTCTCTCTCTCTCTCTCTCTCTCTCTCTCTGTGTGTGTGTCTGTCTGTCTGTCTGTCTGTCTGTCTGTTTGTCTCTTTCTCTTTCTCATGAGAAATCAAACAGGTATCTAAAAATAATAATAAAATAAAATACAATAAAACAAAACTGAACAAACCAGAATAGGACAAAAGAAAAAACCTAAAGAAAAAGAGCCAATGAAATGCAGAAGAAGCACTACAGATGCAGAAACGCTCATGTCTCCACATGTAGACATCTCCCCAGAACACAAAACTAGAAATCATACTATATACAGGCCAAAAGACCTGTAAGGTTAAATTTAGCAAACAAAAAGGCCCATTATGAAATTAGGAGAAAAGAATCCCCATAAATGGCATTAACTCGTTTTGTGTTGACATCTACCATTGAAGATTCCCCTCGCCCCAGAATGGTTTGTATACCCAATGAGACTCCAATGGAAAAAAATGAATTTTTTTCTGTTGTGAGCAGTTATCAATTGAGGTTAGCTCTGGGTTAGGGATTGGGACTTATATCTACTTCCATTCTCCATGCTGGGACCCCATCTGTAGTGGCTATTCCTGGTTGTCAACTTGACTAAATTTGGAATTAACTAATCAAGAATTGGAAGGCTCAGTGGCACATGCCTTTAATCTGGGCCACATCCTCTGCTGGAGACCTATATAAGGACATTGGAAGAAGGAAGATTCACTCTGGCTTTTCCTGGCCTGCCTCGTGAGACTGAGCAACTGCTAGATCCTTGGACTTTCATCCATAGCTGCCTTGTGTGACTGAGCAACTGTTAGAACCTTGGACTTCCACCCACAAGGACTGCTGACTATTGTTGGGGAGTTGGACAACAAACTGTAAGTCATCAACAAATTCCCTAACTATATAGAGACTACCCATACGTTCTGTGACTCTAGAGAACCCTGACTGATACAGGGATTGGGACTTATATCTACTTCCATTCTCCATGCGGGACCCCATCTGAGTCAGACTTGTGCCGGACCTGTGCATACTGCCACAGCCTGTGTGAGTTTATATGTATGGTGGTCATGCTGTGTTAAGAAGGCCTTGTTTCTTTAGTGTCTTTTATCCTTTTGGGCTCTACCTCCTCTTCCACAGGGTTCTCTGTGCCGTAAGGGGAGGTGTTTGATGGAGACATCCTATTTAGGACTGGATGCTCTAAGGTATTTCATTCTCTGAACATTGTCCAGCTGTGGATCTCTGTATTTGTTTCCATCTACTGCAGGAGGAGGTTTCTGGTGATGGCTGACCAAGGCACTGATCTATGAATATAGCATAATGTTTGGAGTAATTTTATTGCCACAAGGCAGTTTCAGGCATGGGTTCCATCTCATGAAGTGGGCCTTAAATGAAGCCTCTAGTTCCAGAATCAGGTTGCATCTAATAAAGTTGGTGGCCAAAAGGGCCCCATTGGAACCAAATGACCTAAGCTACTTAGGAAGGCTATTGGTTGTTTTCCACAAACTAATGGTAATGTCCTGTTTCTAAAGACAATACCTATACAACTCATTGGACATGGAGAAGTTGAGCTGGTACCTATCTATAACCTTCATCCCTAGTGACTAGAGTTCATGGTACTGAAAAGTACTCTATACACTACCAAAGGAGAAAGGTAAACACAAATCCAGATACAAACCCTTAATCTACAATGGTCACTTGTCTGTAAGATATGCTGGTGCAGGAGTGACACAAAGATTGTGGGAGCAGCCAACCAAATCTGACTGGATTGAATTTAAGGCCACAAACCAACATACTTTCTAACTGATTTCTAGAAGGACGTTCTAGAGGGAAAGTCTCAGTACTTACCTTATACTCCCAAGTACTGTAGCAGTCATCCCTCATCAAAAAAGCTTTCCCCCACTCACCCCAGCAAGCAGAGGCTACTACAAAGATCTACAGCTAGTCAAATTTCAGAGGATAAGTGACCATGAGGTAACCACCCACAGTGGGTACATCTGCAACACAACCTTATACCTAAGTCATAAGGAGAAGGAATGGGGCAATCATAAAAGCCAGATGACCCATACATTAACTCAAAATAGTGTCCTCTGGGTATGATGGGACAACTGCACCCATGGCATCTCAAGAGTACAGTTGCCTAAACAGGACCTGCAGAAAAATTATAATCGGAGAGGATGTGAATTTGAGAAGTGTGGGAGAACAGAGGAGGGGCTGGAGAGGGGAAAGGATGGAGTAGAGATGATAAACTCATGTAGAAAATTCTCAAAAGCAAGTTAAAAAATAAAGTTTTGCAATATTTAGAGGGTTATGAAAGCTGGGAACTGAACTGCTAGTGGGGAAACTTCAAGATACAGGCAAAGGCAAAGCTATTTGAAGGATCCAAATAGCAAAGGAAATAACACAATAATTGACAGTTGGGATTATATGAAATCACAAATCTTTGACAGTGTAAAGGTAATGATGAACTTAGAAAATGAGAAGCTTACAGAATGGAAGAAAATTTGGCAACTATCCATCACACAAGAGGCTAATACCTAAAATATATAAAAGCCTGAAAAAAAACTAAGCACCAATAAAAATCAAATCTTCCGATCAGTAAACGGACTAATGAAGTGAACAGACAGGTCTCAGATGAATACAAATGGCCAATAAAGACATGAAATACTTTTCAACACCCTCAGTCATCAGGAGAATACAAGATAAAATTGTTTTGAGATTCTAACTTATGCTAGTAAGAGTGGCTATCTCCATGACAACAAGTATTTGTGAATACATGGGGGAAGTAGATCACTCATTGCTAGAGGGACTGTACACTGGTGCAGCCACTATGGAATTCAGTGTGGAAGGTCTTCACACAACTGAAAATAGAACTGCCACATGATTCAACTATCCCACCCCTGGGCATATGCCCTAAGGACTAGAAATCTTTACAGCAGAGATGCTTGCTCATCCATGTTCACTGCTGTACTATACACAAAAGCCAGAAAATGATGCAGGCCAACATGTCTATCAAAAAGCAAATTGATAAGGAAAATATGCATGTAGACGATGGAATTTTTTCATTGGTTTTTTAAAAAGAAATGAAATCATGACATTTTCAGCAAAATGCTGGCACTGGAAACTTTAGTAAGCAAAATAACTTGGATCCAGAAAACCAGATACCAGGTTTTCTCTCTTATGTAGATCTGAGGACTTATTTTTTACATATGAGCTGATACATGTGCACAGTGAGGTTCAAGTCATAAAATCAGAGAGGACCCTATGAGGGCAGAAGAAGACAGGATGGAATACAAGTGATAGGAAAGTCAAGTGGATGCTCCAGAGAGAAAGAAGGGAAGGGAGTTGTCAGGATGGGGGAGGGCCATGGGGAAGAGGATTCACAAAAAATAATGCCATAAGGAAGGGTATCACTTTGTATGCTAATTTAACAGAACAAACAAAAAATTAAAAAAGAGTTAGAAGGAAAAATATTAATCAATAAAATGGAGATGTTTTATATTATATTTAAAACTGAGAACATCTAATTCTACAGAGAAACGATGCTCTAAATATTTGCCATAAAAGTTGCCACCATACAAAGATAATTCAAGATGTCTGAAAATCCTCTACATTTTATAAGCAGTTTTTAAACAACATGTTAACTTTATGCAGAAGGACCCGAGAAGTTCCTGTTACAGCTCCGGCCTCTTATTAGATCTGATTTTAAATAGAGCTGTACAGAAACACAGGGCCAGACTAGGCTACTACTCTAATTCCCACTAATTGTTGTCCATTTGTCATCAATCTAGGCCATTCTGAATGCCCCTTAACAGCTAGCTCACTGTGACTGTTACAGCTTCACTGATCTGGTCACCTTTTCAATGATAGAAGCAAATTCCTACAGCAAGGTCTCTTGTTTCAACCTCAGCTTCACCACTCAACAGTTGTCTCATAGCAGGCAGCTTTTGTTAATAAGCTCTAAGATGTTTCCCTCCTCTGCCCTTGGCTTTTATACCCATGCATTGTTGCACCATGTGCAAATGAGTTCAGAGTTGAGCTGATCTCCTATACTGGCTGAAAGCTCTCTTGTTGCACCATCTGTAAATTCCCTATCATTCCTCCATCAGCCAATAATCTTTCCATATAAACCCTAAGAAAGGAAGAATCCTGATTGAAAATCTTTAGTCAGGAAGACAATTTTATAATATCTCTTGCTTTAAAATTCTTCTTTCAATGACTAATCTTTTGATTTTATTTTGGAAAAGAGGAGGTAGGCTGTGAGCAGGGATAAGGAGAAGCTGAGTAGTGGCTAAATTGTAGCTAATTAAGGACAAAGAGTGATGCTGTTAATACAGGGAGTTGCTCAGAGGAGGAAGGGATGCCCTGCTTTCTATGTCATCTAAGGGTTGAGTTGAGACAAATGTAATATTTAGGTTCCAGAACTCTACAGTGCTGATGTCCACATAATAATAAACTATAAAACTATCTATGTTTTACAGATGCCCAACAGGTATTTTAACTATACCAGTTGCTAACTGAATGGCATGCAAATGTGTTTATACTTCATGAGATTTCAGGAACTGGCTAGAAGCACAGACTTGCATACTGCTCAGACAGAATCTACATCCTTCCTCTCAGGATCAGTTTACATGAACTCTCTATCTAAGCTTCTGTACCCTGGCATGTGGAGAGGAACTCTACCACACCCCTCATAGAATTGAGAACAAAATGAAAATAGTCAAACATGGCACCTGGTGTCTGGGACACAGCAAGGGTATGGCTCATAGTGGTTTCTCTTACCTCAATCACTACCGCCTATAACCAAGGCAATTTTCTCCTAGAGAAATTTCCTTGATGGTACGTGCATAGACATGAGGTTGGAAAAGGTATACACTAATGAAAGGGAGAAAAACAAACTATTATAGATGAGAAAACATTTCCAAAAGGCCCATTGTGTGGTGGATGGTACACTGAAGCCAAGTGGGGCTCTTGTTCCTAATTGCTGTATGGGATTAAAAGGGGTCTTAACATTTTACATGCACGATTAACTTTTTCAGGCAAGAAAAATATGTTACTGGGTTTATAAACATGAGAAAAAATTCCCTTATTGTTCTGGATAATAGAAGTCCAAAACTAAGAAGATGGCAGAACTCATGTCTCATGAAGACAATCTTTTTGTTTTGTTTTGTGTTATTCATAGATGGTATCTCTTCACAGTCTCCTTGCATAGCACAGGTATCTGGTAGCTTTATGGGGCATCATTTATAAGAATACAAATTCCATTTATGAATGTGCTGCACTATGACCTTGTCACTTTCTGTCATGGTCTAGGTATGGAACGTACCTAAAGGGTCACTTGGTGAAAGTACAGTCCCCAGCACAGTGGTCAAAGAGGAGGTTTTTATAGTGTTTGTATCATGGCAGCTCTAACTTAATCAATATAGTGATCAACTGATGAAATCATAATGGAATGGATTAACAGACAGGAGGGGCCTGGCTGGAGAGTGGGTCATTGAGGCATAATGCTGTTCCTTTAACCTGTTTCTCTTGGGTATTTGACAAAATGATGATAAGACTCTCATACACACACACACACCTCCAAAAGACTCACTTTCTAATGCCATTATATTGCTCATTAGGTTTTAACATACAAATTCAACAGGTTCAGATATTCAAACAGTGGGACTCATCTATAATATAATAAAAGCAATTGCAACTTTATAAATATCAAATAGGGCAACATGCTAAATGGTTGGTACATAGTAGATGCTCAGTAAATGTTACTTACCTGCGTTCAGAAAACATTATAGAATTTGTTTTTAGGAAGGATTCCAGGATTTTACACTTTAAAGAACATGTTCAGAAGGTTTTAAGAAAAACCTAGATTTTTGCCTAGAGAGTATTTATGAACTTTATAGCAATGCTCTATTTTAGAGATTATTAAAAGAGGATCATAGCTACACAACAAAGTATTATTAGTATTTATGTAAAAGGATATAGACTATATATTTGATTTTTATGTAAATATAAAAAATAGTTCTCAAAATGCATCCACCTGCAAAGCTATAACCCAGAGAGCCCTGTGAGCTAAAGATTGTACTTCTTTTCCCAGCTCTGAAAAATACACATTTTTGTAAAAAAAAGTAACTAAAACCTGTCCATCAGCACAAGCTAACTAAATAATCTTAAGGAAATATATTCCCAGTGGATTTAGCTGTCTCCTTGCTCCAATATAATTTTATAACATTTAGTTTACAAAAATTGACTGAAGAGATATTTAGTATATTGCTTTGCAATGCAACATTTAATTTTATAGCAGGGAAATGTGTTTCTTTTTAACAAATATATCAGCTGATAGCTTCAGTGAGTGGATCTAGAGTCATTAAGCACTATGTGAGAAGCTGGTAGAGCTACAGATTCTGTTACTGAAACACACATATTAATTTTCAGCTCATAAAATCACGGCAAGGGTTCCATGCCCAATGTCTGCAGCCCATGTACACTGAAGTCTGAAATGAGAGCTCAGTTAAGTCAAATAAGGGATTTTACTCAAATTAAAACCTTTCCAGAGATACTCAAAGCCTATTAAATGCAGATGAAAATGTTTCATGCACATTGAGGATTTGCAGTATCTTCCGCTGTTACCTTCCTTGCCTCCTCCTCTTCTACTTCAACACACACAGTCCTTCCTGCTTCTGAAGCTGTATGCAGGCTATGCTACCATCATCCGCTTAATGGTAAACATTCTAAGCCACTGTCCTACATTAAGTTCCTATAACAAGACATCAGTCTCCATGATAATTAGAAGAAATGTTGGCTGATTCTGACACCTGAGTTCAATCTATGACTATCTTCCAGGAAACTTTGAATGAAGTTAAGTTTAAAATCACGCATGACATGATACCCTACATTCTTTCGTAGTGTGGACTATGGTCTTATTTAAAACCATATATGCTTATGTACACCACACTATATATAAGAAATGGGTAGAAGCAAGGCATTGTGTCACCATCTCAGGTTATCTGTACTCGTTGTTTTCCATAATGCCTGGCACAGCAGTTACATTGGGACTACTTGTTGAGTGGAGCCTATGTTACTATTTGAACAAATACAAAATGCCAATGTCATGTTGCAATTATGAACATGTCTGAACAGTAGTCTACATTGAGACATAATACATATATTTAGGGTATAGAAAGTTTTGAATTTGAACTTCAGCTCTGCTATTTACAAGTTTAATACAGGCATGAAAAGCCTTGGCTCTGTGCTCGCTAGCTCTCTTTGTCTCTCTGTCTCTCATTCTCCTTCCCACATCCCCTCTCTCCCTCTTCCTATTTCTCCCTCTTCCCCATCTCTCTTCCTTCTTATATATCTGTTAAAATATCTTCTTAATAAGTACTAAATCTGCTTCAGAAAACCTATAAGCAATATTTAAATGTAAATTAGCCAGAGATCAAAGTTGGTTCTTTACACAGAAGACTAATATCTTCTAAACATTCTCAATCCAATCAAATTATGAAGGGCTGAAGGCCAATTGTTCCTGAAGAAGCATTTGTCTGCATATAATCTCTAGTCCTATTGCTGAGGTAGAATGTGAGTGATGACAAGAAAGAAGGTCAAATGCTTCCAAAATCACTGTGAGAAATATAGACAGCCTCGTTCACACCAGGAAACGAGCATGAGAAGTAATTTTTAGGCTTTTAAGAGGTAGTATAAAGGGCTAAAGACATTTCTGTAGTTTGGACCAGAATCAAAAAAGGATCCTGCCAATTGACTTACTGTGTGATCTTGAGAATATTTACCTTCAGCAAAATGGGGGTATTATATTAGTGTTAGAGAACTGAAGTAAAACCCAAACAAAAGCTTACAGTGTCTGATGTGATATCTAAGCTAACACCCTAGGAACTTTCTTTTCTTTCAAGGCATTTTAGGACCTGCTTGCTCTAAAATCCTTTTTCTTTTGGTGAGATTCCTGTATGGTGACATCAACCCCATGGGATGATCAAAACTAACCTGTTAGACATACTGTGCCTAAAAGGTTCAAGGAGGAAATTAAACCCTTTACTGTGTGTATAATTAGAAATAATATCAGCCGCTTAGGATGCTGTCACAAGATTGTGCCGTAAAATGACTTCCCATTGCTAGATAAATTTCAAAGGAAGTTTGAGAGACTGCTAGGGAACTGGAGAAGAGGAAGAAATGAAATTAGATGCTTAGAGGAAGTAAAGTAGAAACTACAGCTCAATGATCCCTGGGAAAACATCTTCCTATAACTAACTCACCATAATCTTATAATTGAATCAGTATACTCTGCAGTAAGACAATCTGAGCCACTTGCTACCCCACAGAGAAAGCAGATGCTCCACCCACACCTGTTTGTTCTTGAAGTATAAGAAATGCAAGTTCATAGAGGCCATAGATACTTCCACATCCTCGTTGTCTATTAGTATTCTCAGGGGGAAACTTTGAGGCTTATTCTCCTCTCATTATCTGCAGCTTAATTTTGTGGTATCTTGGCTCAGAGACCAGGTTTCAAATCTACCCCATTTAATTTAGTGCGTATTCTATGTGTCAACACTGGTGCCTTTAATAACTTCCTAGCAGGATCAACGGTGCTCTCCTTGGCATGCCTACTCTTTTTTATGCTTTGCAATAAACTTAGAGTTGTATTGATGGACAGAGGCATCAAATGACTCACTAAAGTCATCTGATGATCTGCATCAAAGCCAATGTCCTAGTCCAGAGCTAAATGACTTCACACAGTCGTGTACAGTAATGCTACCTTAGAATTTTGTTTCATTCAGACTTTTCACATAGTCCATCTTCTAACATGACAAATGGCTCACTGTTTCTGGGATGATATAAGGCTAGAAAATCATACACCATAATTTTTAATGAATTCTGAGTATAGAATGAACTTAGTTTCATTCTCGCCAATGAAAGCCTTATCTCATTTCTTATTGAAGTGTAGTTGAATTTTCTTCCTTAAAATGGAGGCTCACAGTTGAGTACTCCATTGAAAGGATGCCATCTAATTTAGAATAAGCCTAGGAAATGTTTCTACCCTTCACTGTGGCATACATCACAGAAACTGACCAGGGTCCACTTTCAGGGACACAGATCATTGTCCTCAACATAATGTTGCATATTTAGAATTGAGTCTAGGAAAAAACCAATATGTGGTGGGTTTAAAATTATACACACTGAGAAGCAGAACTCTTACTGGGAAAAAGGGATTCTTCCAACTGTGTGTACCTATAAATTTTGATGTGTCTGTGTGCTTAGAATCTGTATAATAATTCTTAAATAGGAGAAAAGAAGCCAAGCTCTCTTCTTTTTCTTGTTACCTGAATTTGCTTTTATCTAACAATAGCACTGAATTTATAAGCAAATACCTAATAGAAGTAGCTTTCTTTCTTCTTTCTCTCTTCCATCCTCTTTTCTTATCCTTCTTTTCCTTCTTGTAAATATTAGGAATTGAGCCCAGTACCTCATGCATGCTAGTGGTAGGAATGTTCCTACTACAGACCTACATTCCTAGCCCAAATGCTTATATTTAAGTCAATACATGCATACTCAGGGCTAGCTACAAATGGGTTGAAACGCTATAATTTATTCATAGTAAATTAGACACAATCTTCTTACCGCTAGTCACTAGAATGCTTTCAATTTTCATTAGCCAAAGAATTATCAACAGAATTCCAAGAAGATGGATGGAGAGACCTCTGGTCCTGCAAAGACTGGATGTAGGGGAACACCAGGACAGAGAAGCGAGAGGGGGTTGAATGGGGAACAGGGGGAAGGAAGAGGGCTTATGGGACTTTCGGGGAGGGAGGAACCAGGAAAGGGGAAATCATTCGGAATGTAAATAAAAAAAAATATAGAAAATAAAAAAAAAGAATTGTCAATAGCAACATCCATGACACCAGCTATAATGTGATTCCAAATCAACACATAACCAGTGAAGCCATAATACAGACCATGGTTACCAGTGTTTATTTTTAAGCAAATGTGTAAGCAAATACAAAGTCAGAATGGAAGACGTGCTTTATAGAATAAGCCTATAATTATAGAAACTTATTTCATTCAGGCCATGAAATAGATTAAGAGGACTCAACCCTCTTTTGTGTCAGTTAATCTTGGCTCCTGTTGCCCTGTAAGTCTTATTTCATGCTATAGTCATGGTGGCAGGGCTAGGAGATAGTATCACTGTTGAGAATAAAAACCTTCTGCAGTTTACAACAGGAAAAAACTAGCTGTCCTCTTTCACCCATGGTGTGATAAGCTTACACTCATAATTTCAGATGGCTTCTTAGGAGTTCTTCGTCTCTGTGTCTGGTGTGAACCCAGAAGCTGTGTGCAAGTGTGATGAAAGAGAAAATGTGTGTCCTTGGTGATTAGGCAGACTTGATGGGAGTGTTATCTAAATAAGGGTCATTTAAAGGAGAGTGCTGAACCATTGCATTCCAAAGTGAAAATTGTTCTCAGACTACCCAGGAAAGGAAATAAAAGCATTAGCATGTGACAATCAGTTCAGAATCTCTTTGTACACAAAGAAGGAGAAATGGGCGCTTCTTGAACATTCCATGGTTGCTAAGGTTGTTTTTCAGAAAGGAGTAGTATATGAAGCCATTAGCAAGTATTTAACTACATTGTTCACTTTATTCTTTGATTTTTTTTTCAGCCCCACTTCCTGACATGACTTATTGAGTAAGCCTTTATTCCCTAAGATGCTTCACTAAATCAATTCAAGTTTATGGATGAAAGAGCCATCTTGTTGGTGGATTGACTGACAGGTCCAATGAATTGATTTGTGTCTTCAGTCTATTGACAGGTTGGCTTGACTGAAAATAAAATTTTGCATATGCAGAATTTCTGAGGGCTTGGCATATTGCCAGATTACAACAGGAAAAAGGTCCAAAGCCAGGAGCAGGTGTCTCTGACAAGCATCAGCTCAACCGAGCAATAATAACAGTACAAAATTACAGTCTATTGTGGCCATACTGACATGCAAAATCCAAAAAATAATCTCGCATACCCTTTGACTCAGTATTTCACTCTAAAATTGACATCTCTGGGAAATAACCCCTAAAATGAAAAATGAGACTAATGTTCTAAGACATTTGTTACATCAATAAATATGATTTTAAAAATTTTGACTCTTTTTTTCCTCATTATACCTTTTTTTTCTAAGTTTTTTTTATTTACGTTCCAAATCATTTCCCCTTTCCCATTTCCTCCCTCCCCGAAAGTCCCATAAGCCCCCTTCCCTCCCTCTTTTCTCCATTCAACCCCCTCTCACTTCTCTGTGCTGGCGTTCCCCTACATCCAGTCTTTCCAGGACCAGGGGTCTCTCCTTCCATCTTCTTGGAAATCTATTGATATATGAATTGTGTCTAGGGTATTCCGAGATTCTGGGTTAATATCCCCTTATCAGTGACTGCGTACCATGTGTGTTCTTTTGTGATTGGGTTACCTCACTAAGGATGATATTCTCAAGTTCTGACCATTTGCAAAAATTTTGACTCTTAAATATTCAAGTGTTTAAAATGTTAAGTAATTATTGAAATTCAGTAATAAGCAGCTACTTTTAAATTAATTCTCATGAACTAGGTAGTGTTGGCCCATGTCTTTAAGCCCAGTACTGGGAGGCAAAGGTAGCAGGATCTCTGTGAGTTTGAGGCCAGCCTGATCTACAGAGCTCATTCTAGGAGAATCAGGAATACACAGAGAAACCCTGTCTTGGGAAAAAAAGGAATTCTCATGAATACTTCTAATAATGTCATAATAAATAAAGTCTACATTTTCTAGACAACCTCTAGTCAGAAAACCACCACAGCATGGTTCCCTGAGTCTTCTGTCCATCTGTTCATTGTATTCTTTTCACATGTTTTAAAAACACCTCTTTGGTAAGCACACTGCTACATTTAGCTTGCTGGAATATCAATTGTGACTAATGTGGGTGCTTCTATGCTTGCCACCTCTCAGGCATCAAATGGAGTTCTAAACACCCTTAGAATCTACGTGCTTCTCAAGTCTTTTACAGTATAGCAATCCTCTGAATAGCAGATTTTTACTGCTAAATTAAATTTAAAATCCAATTACCATAAATGAGGACTAGCACATCTGCATACTTTTCTCCCTGAGCTCAGGATAAAACAAACAAACAAAATATATCTTGTCTTATTCCTTTGATGTTTCTTGTCATCTCACAAGGGAAACTGACCTATATATTTAAGCATAAACTTAAATATTGTATAAATACAACAGGTTAAGGGTGCCCTCTGAAAACAAATCACTTTTCCACTAGAATTTTTGTTCTCTGGTAAGTCTTGGGAATAGAGGTTGCTTTTGCTGAGCACTAAAGACACAGCATCACATAGAAACCCTTCCTATGGTGCATCCCATCCACTGTCCCATTGTACTCTCTCATAATTCTTCACATAAGTGAAACACTTATGAGACTACCACAAGCAGTCAATATCTTCCTGTCATGCATATAACACATTCTTGTACTCATGACCTTTCTGTCCTCCTTAAAGTCTATGCTGGGAAATAGGTAGACTAACTGCTGATTTTCATCTCTTCCTTCTCATCTCCAAATCCACTGTTCCAATCTCATTCCTAGCTGTGAAACAGAAGCTGCTGTGATCCTTCCTGCCTACCCCCATCTTCAGTGTATCACACAGATCTTCCCTTCCAAACCTCCTTCCTCCCCACTCATTCCTTTATTCTAGTTTCCAAATCTACCAGGCATTCCCTGAGAATGCACAGGACACTCAGGACTGGGAAACAAGTGGCCTAACATCAGAGATTTCCTTCTCCCTTTTTTCCTATAAATCCAAGCACCCAGTTTCACACCAATCTCTTTGGAAGACCATCTGCTGCCCTCTCTCCCTCCTTTCTGCTCCCATCTACAGTAAATCACACAGATCTTTGCCTGCAAACTTCCTGTCAATTCATCCTGTTAGGTATCCTGAGAGGCAAATAGGTCAGTAAAGCAAGAAAGTGAGCTTCAAATCTTCCTTCCCCCACTGTTTCCTCCATATCCAATTCCCAGTCTCATCCCCAGCTCTGCAGCAGACTACCAATTGTAGCCTCTTCTTTCTATCTGTCCCCATCCCTAGGAGATTAAAAAGATCTTGGTGAACAACTTGCTTTCCTCCCACCTATGAAGCACCCCCCTCAAATTTCCCTCTCCTAGTATATGCCCATTCCTAAGTGTCAGTTCCCGATACCCAGAAACACATTTTACCTAGAACCTCCATAAGACCTACCCAGCAGGATCTCAGAAAAGTTCCTTACCAAGAAAAACACAGCCACCATATCCTCCTAAGAAAGAGAACAAATCCCAAGGAACAAGATATCCTCTCAATAATGAGAAAACCAGATATCAGCGCTTAAAAGTACATTCTTCCCAAACTCAGATACCTAGACACCAGCTTAAAAAACATAATCATCATCATTAGGGAAATGCAAATCAAAACAACCCTGAGATTCCATCTCACACCAGTCAGGATGGCTAAGATCAAAAACACAGGAGACAGCAGTTGTTGGCGAGGATGTGGAGAAAGAGGAACACTCCTCCACTGCTGGTGGAATTGCAGGCTGGTACAACCACTTTGGAAAGCAGTCTGGCGGCTCCTCAGAAAACTGGGCATGACACTTCCGGAGGATCCGGCTATACCACTCCTGGGCATATACCCAGAGACTTTACCTGCATGCAATAAGGACACATGCTCCACTATATTCATAGCAGCCTTATTTATAATAGCCAGAAGCTGGAAAGAACCCAGATGTCCCTCAACGGAGGAATGGATTCAGAAGATGTGGTATATTTACACAATGGAATACTACTCTGCAATTAAAAACAATGAATTCACGAAATTCCTAGGCAAATGGTCAGAACTTGAAAATATCATCCTTAGTGAGGTAACCCAATCACAAAAGATCACACATGGTATGAAGTCACTGATAAGGGGATATTGACCCAGAATCTCAGAATACCCTAGACACAATCAGCATATCAATAGATTTCTAAAAAGATGGAAGGAGAGACCCCTGGTCCTGGAAAGACTGGATGTAGGGGAACGCCAGGACAGAGTAATGAGAGGGGGTTGAACAGAGAAAAGAGGGAGGGAAGGGGGCTTATGGGACTTTCGGGGAGGGAGGAAACGGGAAAGGGGAAGTGATTTGGAATGTAAATTAAAAAAAAATAAAATAAAATTAAATTAAAAAAAAAAAACATAATCAATAACAGTCAGGTCAAAATGTTTCCACTAGAGCCCAGCAACCTACCATAGTAGACCCTGAGTATTTCAACATAGTCAAAGCACAAGACAAAGACCTTAAAATAGCCTTTATGGATATGATGGATGTCCTTAAAGATGAAATAATAATTTAAAAAAATGATGAAAACATAAACAAAGCATTGAAAAATTAATAAAACAGTCCAGACCTGAAACTAGAAATAGAATAAAGAAAATCCAACCTGAGGGAAAACTAGAGATAAAAAATTTAGAAACTTGAACAGGCTAACCTTGCCAACAGAATATATGAGATGGAAGAGAGAATCTCAGGCATTGAAGAAATGATAAAAAGAAATGGATACCTTGATCAAAAAAAAAAATTCCTGCCACAAAGCATCCAGGAAATCTGGGACACTATAAATGAAAGGCCAAGTCTCAGAATAATAGGAATAGGCACAGAAAATATTTTCAACAAAAACACAGAGGAAACTGTCCCTTACCTGAAGGAGGAGGTACCTATCAGAGTACAAGAAGCACACATAACTCCAAATGGACTGGACTAAAATTAAAATTTCCTTCAGCACACAATTTCCAAATGCTAAATGTTCTGAACAAATAAAGAATATCAAAAGCTACAAGGAAAAAGTTTAAGTAACATATAAAGACAGACCTATAAGAGTTATACCCAACTTTTCAATAAGCCAGAAGGGTTTGACCAGATGTGCCTGCCGCAGACTCTAAAAGACCATAGAAGCCAGCCCACACTACTATATCCAGCAAAACTTTCAATCACCTTCTATAGTGATGCACCAAAAGCAAGAAAACAGTTTCTAAAAGAAACCACTAATGCATAAATCACATATTGACCCTCACACACAGAGTAGGAGACTTCCATACCCATTCTCACCAACAGTCAGATCATCTAAATGAACTAAACAGAAAAATACTGGAGCTAACTGATGTCATAAACTACATAGATCTGACATATATTTACAGAACATTTCACCCAAACAAAAAAGAATATACCTCCTTCTTAGAACCTCATATAATATTCCTCAAAATTGACACAAACTGTCTAAACAAATATGAGAAAAATTGAAATAGCACCCTGCATCCTATCTGACTATCATGGATTAAAGTAGAATATCAATTACAATAGAAACAAGAGTTTTACAAACTCATGGAAACCCAAGTACTCACTATAAATGAAAAATGGGCAAAGATAAAAATTAAGAAAGAACTTAGAGACTTTCTGGAATAGAATGCAAATGACATACCAAAACATATGAGATACCATAAAGGGAGTTCTAAGTGGCAAATTCATAGCATTAAATACCTAAATAAAAACAAAATTGGAGAGATCTCATAGTAGTAACTTAGCAGCACTTCTGAAAGCTCTAGAATAAAAAGACAAAATCACGTTAATTATGGGAAGACAATCAGAAATAATCAAAGTCAGGACTGAAATTAATTCAAAGATACAAAGAATCAATGAAACAAAGATTTTGTTCATGAAATAAGAAAGTTAGTTCTATGAGAAAAACCAATAAGATTGACAGGTCCCTAGCCAAATTAACTAAAAGGCAGAGAAAAATCAGGAGTTGGAAGCTCATAAATATATTTTGAAAATATATACTCCACCAAATTGGAAGTAAATTCTAAACAAAATAGAATATTTTGATACATAACACTTACAAAAATTACCAAGATGATTCAAACAATATAAACAGACTTATGACTCCTAGTAAAATAAAAGCAGTAATAAAAAGTTTCCCAACCAAGAAAGCCCAGGGCAAACACAGAATTCTTCTATCAGACTTTCAAGGAAATGTTCAAACCAATATTCCTCATATTATTCCACAAAATAAAAACAGAAGGAACATTGTCAAATTTGTTTTATGAGGCCACAGTTATCCTGATACACAAACCACATAAAGACCCAACAAAGAATTACAGAACAGTTTCTCTTATGAACATTGATGCAGAAATTATGAATAATATATGTGCAAACCAAATCCAAGAACACATCAGAAAGATCATTCACTATGATCAAAAAGACTTTATTCCAGAGATGTAGGGATGGTTCAACATAAATTAATCAAACATAATCCATCAAATAAACAAAATGAAAGAAGGAAAAAGAAAAAAAAAATACATGATCAACTTATTAGATGCAGAAAAGGTCTTTGAAGAAAGCTAACATCCCTTTATGATAAAGTTGTAGGAAAAAGATTAGAGATATAAGGGACATATCTAAATATAATAAAGGGAGTTTACAGCAAGCCTATAGTCAACATCAACTTAAATGTAACTCAAAGTTATTCCACTGAAATCAGGCATAAGAAATTATTTTTCCGCTCTCTATGTAATGATTCAATTGAACTTGAGGTCATACCTAGAGCATTAAGGCAAGAACATTTTCATGTTCTAGAGCTGAAAAGAAAGTAGACACATGCCCCCATCCCTAAACCAGAAGCTGTAGCCAATTGATAACCATATGCAAATGAAAATTTAGTTGTCTCCAAACAGAGTCCCACTAGGGAAATAAACTACTCCCAGGCTAGGCTACATGCCCAGTAGAGGTCGAAAGAAAATGAACTCAATGGCCTCATTAAGGTTCCTTGTCTCATAGGGTCGTGTCAGTTGTCATAGTCAGGGTTTCTATTCATGCACAAAACATCATGACCAAGAAGCAAGTTGTGGAGGAAAGGATTTATTCAGCTTATACTTCCACATTACTGTTGATCACCAAAGGAAGTCAGGACTGAAACTCAAGCAGGTCAGGAAGCAGGAGCTAATGCAGAGACCATGAAGGACAGTTACTTACTGGGTTGCTTAGATTGCTTTCTTATAGAACCCAGGACTACCAGCCACATAATGGGCCCTTCCCCCTTGATTACTAACTGAGAAAATGCCTTATAGCTGGATCTCATGGAGGCATTTCCTCAACTGAAGCTCCTATCTCTGTGATAACCCCAGCTTGGGTCAAGTTGAACTTGACTCAAGTACATCAGTGCCTTTTTTTTCTGCAAATTTATCTGATTTTTTTTTATTTTATTTATACATCTTTCTCTTTTTACCCTAAAGGTCTTTTATGTATATATTATAGCTTCCAGTTTAGTGTTTTTATCGGATCCCTAGGTATGTGAATGAGTGGATCTTTGTGTCTATTTTTGTTTCATGGGCCTTTTCTTGGGTTTGTTTCATTATGGATGTTTGGTCTTATTCCAATGTATTGGTTTTGTTTTAGTTTATTAGATTGGATTATTATCCTTTAGAACCTTGCTATTTATTTATTTATTTATTTATTTATGTTAATTAGAGACAGAAAGGAGTAGATTCATATGGGAGGGGAGGTGGAGAAGAAATGGGAGGAGGACAGGGTGGAAATCATAATAGGTTATATTATGTGTAAAGGGGAAAACATTAAAAATGTCTAACATGTATTTATTGGAAGCCTCTTAATTTCCATGAAGCTTTAGAAACAGGATGCCTCCTTAAGCAGACAAAAATTCCTATCCCCACAGTAGTCTGTATTTTAGACACAGAAGATTAAGAAAAATGTGGACAGAAGAAATCTCACAAGATATAGCTATAGGCAAATAATGGCTGCTAAGAAAGAAAGATTCAGTTGTTCCCAGTGATGAGCTCCCTGATAGATTATCCAATCTCAGTGGTCATCTCTAAACACACACATACTCACAGGAACACCACTAAATGAACTCAGTAATTATATATATTATTAACATAACATTGTATGTATTAATGCTTAATATATGTACACATTAGTAACAATTAAAGAATAGAGGTCATGAATTAGAGAGGCTGTGAGGGACACATGGGAGAAAATGAAAATAAAAAGAAGAATGGGAGTTATGTAAATATAGTGGTCTATATGAAATTCCCAAAAACGTAAATTTAAAGATAAAATAATTAATTAGATGAAATAGACGGTTAGAAGACAATGCATGCTATTGAAAAATCTAAATAGACAAGCAAGATCAGGGATTCAGGACATATGATGGAAGCTAAGAAGAAAACATGCTCTAAATTAGCATGGATATACAGGCTTTGACATGTGTCTAAAGAGAGGGCTTTTAAAAGCATGCTAGAACCATGATCATATTTGTTCTAGGGTTTTATTGACATGAAAACACACCATGACCATGCCCACGCTTATAAAGGAAAACATTTAATTGGTGCTGGCTTACAGTTTCAGAGGTTTATTCCATTATGGTCATGGTGGTTAGTTCACCTTTGAGAAAAGTTGACTCTTCATAGTGACAAATATGCTCGGGGAATAAAGGCCTCATATTCTTCTACAATACAGAAAACTATAGCAACCAGGAGAAAAGAATAAATCTCTTACGAGCAACACCTTTTTGAAATTCATCCTACCTTCCAATAATAGCTACTTTAAAAAATCTTAAGATATATGCTCTCTATATATACACACTCAACTTTATTTTGCTAGCATCTAGTAGTATACTTTCTTCTAGACTCTAAGCAGCGTGAGGAAAAGGCCCACATCTTACCTAGGCTGCTTTTTCAGGGGACTTAACACAGTAAGTACTTCATTCACAGTAGGGAGCAGATCAATGATTAATTAGTTACTGGGTGCCTATTTCTATGGCTTATTCTTGGGTTCTGAGCAGTCCATCTTGATAAGCCAATGAACTGGCAAGCACTCTTTTATTTCCATCTAAAGACAGAAGACAGGGTAACAATGCCATAGATATGGAAGATTTGTTCCATGAGACTTTATGGGAATTTATTTTTTGGGAAATAATATTATTTACAAAGTTATATATTAGTGTGTATGAAACAACAATTAAAGCTTTTTAAAAAAAAAGGCCAGGAGTTTGAGAGAGCAAAGGGGTATGTGGGATGGATTAGAGGGAGGGAAAAGAAAGGGGCCATGATAGAATTCCATTATAACTTTAAAATATTATTAAAAAAATGGTCTTCCAAAAATCACATGATCTATGTAAATTTATAAATTTGTTTTGGGCCATGTTCATAGTCCTCCTGGGTAAATGCAGGTAAATATGTTGGGCATCCCAAGCAGAGTCTTATTCAAGCTTTATTTCAGATATGTCTGAATGACCTGCTATGAGGGAATAATATCTTCCAATTCAACGTAAGCAGATCTTCAAAAGCACTTGAACATCAGGCTTAATTTTATGAAACATTCCTACTTGGAACCCGTGCTGTTCTAACCTCACAATGACTGAGAAACTACATGGGATAACAGAGTTACTCCAGCCAATTACCTACCAAGACCTACGTGGGAGTGAAGCCACTGTGGATTCTAGACCACTGATGAGCCCTTGTTGGCCTGTAGCAGAATGTGAATGTCAAAAGATAATCAATAAAATAGAAGAATGACCTAGCTGAGTGGGCCAAACCCCAATCACAAATTCATACTACTAGATTTTTCAACATACTATTATTATTATTTTTAATAACGTGCATGTGTCCATGGAC
>BTHU01000001.1:25064639-25104639 GCA_036184795.1 Tokudaia tokunoshimensis | reverse complement strand
TAATCACAAAGTCCTGACAGAGGGGAGAGGGGGACAGCAGGTATGCCATACCCACGAAGACAGTATGATGAGAGAGGCAGAGGCAGGAGGCAGTGTGACAGCGTACACACATGCTGGAGCACTGTATCGAATTCGGGAGGATGGCAGGTATGGAATGTGGGAAAGGCTCAGCTATGCATGAAGAACACAGCTTTTCAGAACCCCAACATCAGTCCCTGACAGCTCGCTTTGATGTCCAGAATTCTAAGATCATGTGTGATCATTTGTTATGGCGACAGTAAATAAATAACACAGATTATGTGTGTGTGTCTGAAGTTGGGGTGCTGCTACAACCAATACCCAAGAATTGGGGAAAGGCTTTGACTTGGGTAACAAAAATAGCACACCCCCAAAAGAAAATTTCTGAAGGGTGTGGTGGAAAAATGCCTTCCACAGACTGTTAATAGAACTTCAGAGAAGAAAGGGGGGAACACAGGAGAGAGCTGCACTGCCTCTGAGAATATTTAGTTGTTGTTAAGTATGCACAGCTGCGAATGTTCAAAGGCCACTGCTCCTAGAGGCTGGGAAGGAAATGAGGAGCACCTTGCCGACAAGCAAACGAGGAATCTTCTCGGATAGCAACAGAAAGGCAGGCTGCGTTTGACCCTGCGGTGACCTGGAAAAGGCGCTTGCCAACAGTGAACATGGATGATTAGCTGAAGGGAAAAGACACCCGCCAGCAGCGACTGTGCCTGAGTGGCTGTGGATGGGTAGCTGAAGGGACTGCAGAGGGGGCCCTGACTTCCTGCTGCTTGTGAAAAACATCAGAAGCAAGAAGGAGGTTGAGGCAATAACTGCTAAGCAAAAAGAAAGGATGGGGCTGCCAGTTTGGGGGACTCTCGGCCCACCTCCATCACAAAGAAGAACAAAATAAGACTGACTTGGGGGAAGCCCACTCTGGACGGGAGGCCAAGTATAAGAGAACAGTTTTCGGTAGTGTCTTGAAAGGATTCAAAGATCAGAAAAGTTCATCACCTACCCAGGAATCTCTTGGAAGAGATGAAGTGTGACAGGGTCACCCTAGCCATCTGGGTGATGGAAATGGAGGTAGAAAGATGTATAGAAGAGCCTCCTGTCTCTCCTAGGCAGGAGACCATCAAGAATCTCGAGATTGTTAGACATACCAAGAATCAATATTAACTAAAACAGCATGACATCTGGCATAAAAGCCGATACCTGGACCACTGACACAGAATTAAACATTCAGAGACAAAGCCAGGTTCCTACAACTAACTGGTTCTTAACAAACGCGGAAAGAATACACACTAAAGGAAGGAGCATTTGTTCAGCACCAAAAAGACAAACACGGCAAGCTCAGCATTATATCTGAAAATGAAGAAATTGATCCTACAGAATAGACTATGACAGCACTTCCCAGAGCCTAGGAAAGAGAGGCGGGCCATGAGTTAGAACCTGATGAATGCAGTTGGTTAGGTGCAGCGACTTCTACTGTTCTGCTGCCAGTAGGACAGCTATGGATAATAGATAATAGAATTAATTCGATACTTCAAAATAACTGGTAGAAAAGATTTTGAATGTTTTCAAAACAAATAGCAAGAAACAACTGAGGTGATAGCCATGAGCCGAGCCTGGCCTGATTCTCATACTCTGGGCCACGGGTGTTGAAATCTGACTCTGCACCCCATTACTATGTCCGACTGCTATATATCAATCAAAAACAAAATACAGCTTTTAAATATTCCCAAAGCTGCATGTGGTAGCACATGTCTATGATCACAGCACTCAGAGGACTGAGGCAGGAGGATGTCAAGTCCCAGGGCTTGCCTCAGTTACATAGTGAGACCTTGTTTCAACATCTAAAATGGGGACCAAGGAGACGGCTCAGTCGGTAAAGTGTCTGCCACCCAAGCACGAGGAGCTGAGTTCTGATGCCCACCACTGTAAAAGGCCATGTGAGCAGCACATCTGTAACCACAGAGCCTATGAGCCGCAGGGCAAGGATGGGAGGATCACTGGTCAGTCAGTATAGATAATCGGTGAGCTCTGGGCTCAGGGAGAGACTCTGTCTCAAAATAAATATATAATAAATAAAGCAAGTCCTAGAGGAAGACAATTAACATTGACCTCTGGCCTCCGCATGCATTGACATATGAACACACTCACACTGTGCACTCTTTTATCTCTTTTTTTTTCCAAAGCTGAAGACCAAACCCACAGCCTTGTGCTTACTATGCGAGCACTCTACCACTGAGCTAAATCCCCAACCCCTGTATACTGTATACACACATACACACACACACACACACACACACACACAGTTAATGAAGTTAAAAATAATTAAAAAAAATTTTTTTTTAATTTCTGAGAATTTCACTCTGACAGAAACATCACCAGCTTGAACTGGAAAGAAAGTAAGAAGACAAAATGAACCAGGGTTCACAAGACCCCCAAACTCTACTGACAGGGAACAGGCTGACACATTCATTCAGCTGCAAACACCTATTCTCCTTCATGCAAAGGGAAAGGTATCCCAGAGGGATGTGCCAAGGACAGGGGGCAGAGGTTGCCCCCAAGCTTTGAGGATCACTGGAGTTGGTACTGCTGGGTTCCCAGGTTACTGGGGTGGGTGGCAGTCCCTTTCTTCTTTCCACTTCTTCCCCCTTTAAGCAGGAATGTGTAACTGCTATTCCATTTCTGCCTCCCTTATCTTTGGGAAGTAGATTTTTCCCCCCAGTTCCATGAGCCCACAGATGGAGGAAAATTCTGTCCCAAGTGTGTCTCATCACACATGATTTAAATTAAGAGCAAGATTAGGATTCTTCAACAGGCACGATTGAAGGAGATGTGGGACTGTGCACTGATGCTTCAAGCATTAAGACTGTTGAAGCATAGGGATGAGATGGTTGTATTTTGCATGTAGGACAGACATGAGTCTTTGGGAAGTAGCGGATGCAATTTGCAGAACAATAGTTCCCCAAAGCAGTCCAGGAGTCAATCACCAGAACCTATGAATATGCCACCTCAAGAGATAAAGGAGCCTTTGCAGATACAATAAGACATTGACTGGAAATAAAAGAGCATCCTGGGCTATCTGGGTAGGCATGGTATAACCAATCATAAGAGCTCAGGATATAGAAAAATGTCTCACCCAATTCCGAAAATTGAGTTTCTCTTCCCACTAAGGATGCTGAAAATCTCCACCTGGAAGACAGCCTAGAGGTAAATGCCAACACAGAGAACAAACAGGTTCCAGAGAAGAAGCCACACCCAGGGGCTCTGCAATGGAATGAATGACCCACAGAGTAAGCAAAAGCCTCTTCTTTTTTTTTTTTTAATTTAATTTTATTTTATTTTTTTAATTTACATTCCAAATCACTTCCCCTTTCCCGTTTCCTCCCTCCCCGAAAGTCCCATAAGCCCCCTTCCCTCCCTCTTTTCTCCGTTCAACCCCCTCTCATTACTCTGTCCTGGCGTTCCCCTACATCCAGTCTTTCCAGGACCAGGGGTCTCTCCTTCCATCTTTTTAGAAATCTATTGATATGCTGATTGTGTCTAGGGTATTCTGAGATTCTGGGTCAATATCCCCTTATCAGTGACTTCATACCATGTGTGATCTTTTGTGATTGGGTTACCTCACTAAGGATGATATTTTCAAGTTCTGACCATTTGCCTAGGAATTTCGTGAATTCATTGTTTTTAATTGCAGAGTAGTATTCCATTGTGTAAATATACCACATCTTCTGAATCCATTCCTCCGTTGAGGGACATCTGGGTTCTTTCCAGCTTCTGGCTATTATAAATAAGGCTGCTATGAATATAGTGGAGCATGTGTCCTTATTGCATGCACGTAAAGTCTCTGGGTATATGCCCAGGAGTGGTATAGCCGGATCCTCCGGAAGTGTCATGCCCAGTTTTCTGAGGAGCCGCCAGACTGCTTTCCAGAGTGGTTGTACCAGCCTGCAATTCCACCAGCAGTGGAGGAGTGTTCCTCTTTCTCCACATCCTCGCCAACAACTGCTGTCTCCTGTGTTTTTGATCTTAGCCATCCTGACTGGTGTGAGATGGAATCTCAGGGTTGTTTTGATTTGCATTTCCCTAATGACTAAGGATGATGAACATCTCTTTAGGTGCTTCTCAGCCATTGCAAAAGCCTCTTCTAAGGTACACTGGGTAGAGGAATTTTAATCAGACTGAAAAGGCTCGTTAATCACTTACTACATTCTATGCACAATAGCTGGCTGTAAAGATCAAGATCGATCTAGATAGGCGGGAACCCTGCCCTCCTGAAGCTCACAGAGCACCCAAGTTTTCTTAGCAGAGAATGGCAGGGATTCTCGATTTCCACAGGCAAAAAGGAAAGCAGTCGGGTGACCCAGCCTTTATCCTTTTAACCACACCAGCCTAAATAGCTCACCAAATATCTAAGTAATTAAGTGGAATTCACATACCTATAGTTTTGCTACAAGTCATTATGCGATTTGTTACGTATCACGAACAACTGTTAGCTATCCACACAGTGACTATCTTAAATCACATCCAATAATATCAGTACCGCAATTGTAAAGAACCTTGTCGGGTGTTCTCATGGGGAGCTACCAAGCCACATGCCTTACATATCTGCTCAGTGTATTTTAACCTTTAACCTTTGCCATAGTCCCCACTGCTGTGAGATTAAAGCACAACATCTAACAAGCACGCAGCCTCCCACCTACCAGAATGGGCACTGCATAAGCCATCAAGAGTACTCAAACCCATGCCGCCTGTAAAATATGGCCTCTGACTGCTGGTCCAAGATAAACAGGCAGTGCCTACTCCTTCAGACACTCACCACCCTCCAGCTATTCTGCACCTCTATCTGTTGGCTTCTGTTAAAGGCCCTTCTACATGTAACTGTCTGTAGTGGCCAGATTTCCATCTCTTCCAACCCAAGGCTTTCCTGTCAGATGTCAAGTCCCTGCTGACCTGCCATGGTTTCCAGGTGGCCTTTCTCTGGTGACCACCGTCTCTCACCCAAACTGAGTCAGAACTGTCTGCATTACCCTTGATCAACAGTCTACAGATCCCTTTCATGGATAAGTAAAGCCACTTTGATTCAACAACAATTTGTGGAATTGGCTGATTTCTGCATTATATTCTA
Organism: Tokudaia tokunoshimensis; assembly: GCA_036184795.1. Lineage (NCBI taxonomy): Eukaryota > Metazoa > Chordata > Mammalia > Rodentia > Muridae > Tokudaia > Tokudaia tokunoshimensis. Next base: position 25,099,502 of record BTHU01000001.1, on the reverse strand, counting down.
GGGCAGGGATTGCGTGTATCTTCTTTACTCTTGGCATTCTATATAGTACACAGAAGAATTCTAAAACAATGACTGTGTTCACTAAACAAGAACTATGCATCAGGCATTGTTACAGAGGTCCCACTAGGGAGGTGCTGCAGAGATCTGTCATTTCGACGAGGATACCAGGGCACAGAGAGGCTAAGTCCCACAGGCCATAGTGGCAAAGCTGAAAGGCGATTCTAATCAGTGGGGCTCCAGAGCCCAGGCTTTGAAGCACTATTCTATCTTGGCTTTAGAAAGGCTTGTGAGATGGTGTGTGGTCAGGTGTATAGTTGGCAGAACTGAGGAAGCTGCTCCCAAAGAGAAGGTAGCCATGAGCACGCTCTTCCCACAGATAAGACAGAGACGTAGAAACATCGAAGATAGAAGCAATGGTGAGATAAATGATCCGTAAGCCTAGCATGGCTGGACAGCAGCTTTCAGAAGTTCTGCAACTTAATTCCACTACGGGTCCCCACCAAAGTCCTTGTCACTGTCAAAGCAAGCTTCTTTCCGGCACACCTCTGCATGCCTCTGCTCGCTCTCAGAACACTCCCTGCTTGTCACACACTTCAGGAGAACAACACAAGAAAAGCAGCAAAGGTGATCCCCAAAACAGGAGGGTAAGCACACCCCCAGACAGATTCCTCCTCTCCTACCCCCACCCCCCCCACACACACACAAAAAAAAAAAAGGCATGTTTTTACCTTGAAATAGAAATGCTTTACTGGCATTGTGTAGTCCAGCCACCTGAGTGACTCCCAGGGTGGTGTTCACAAGGTCAAGTTCTGTGATGATGTCCATCTGAAGGTCAGGGTCCATCCCAAAGCCCAGCACTGGAGAGACACAGACTCGTGTTGGTTTAGCAGGCAGCAATACATATAGAGCAGATTACAGAGGTTGGGGGTAGAGGTTGAGGGGTGGGGGCAGGATTCAGCCAAGACAGTTAGGCGTGTTAGGGAGTTGGGCTGGGAAAATCAGGAAAGCAACTCTACCCTACAACCCCTCTCAGAGCTCAGTTTCTTTGTACCCTGCCCCCACCTACTCCATTATAGATGGCTAACCCCACACCCAAACTCTCTGGGGCCAAATAAGCTTCAGAATTCAGGACATATCGCAGGTTGAAAAGGAAATATGGCCTACATGGTATGTTTTATGTAACACTCTCAGCAAAGTCAGTGGCCTATAATCAAATTCTAGGGTGTTTCTGATGTGGAAAAAAAAAACTGTGCTGTTTTCTCCTAATTGAAACAATGATTTAAATAGTTCAAAATCCCTCCAGGTCACATTTTGCCACCAGATGAATTCAACTCAGGACAGTTTTGCTGTCTGGTGCGTTATGAAGAAATTGGGGTGTGAGGATGGGGATGGTGGGTGCGGGACTGTGGTGCTGGTCTACCTGCCTCAGACACAGAACAGCAAACCCTGCAGTGACCCCCATCACCCATCACCCACCACCTGCAATACACAGGAAGGAAGTAGGGAGAGGCCTGCTGCCCCTACTGGAGACCAGGGACAGGTTCAGATTAGCAAGTACATGTGTTCCTCCAAAGGATTCCTGAATAGAAAGTAGATGCCCTGACCCTTCATTCTAGGGAAGAAATGTGGCTGAATCCCCTGTCTGGAAACCATAGATCCCTGAGGGTGTCTCTTACCCAGAGAGTGTTCTGTGGAATGACACATTCAGGACTGCAAAGTGATTTCCAATTACATGTATTAATAAGGCTACAGATCACTCTGTGGGACTTTGTTTGAAGCCATTCATGAAGGCTCGGCTTAGCACCACTTAGCATCTCAATAGTGAGTTCTGATTGCTCTGTTGGAAATGTTTTAATCAGCAACAGCTGTCAACTTCCCCCTGATGGCAATGCAGTCACCCAGGCGGGATTCAAAGAGCAGGCACCCAATTTGTCCCATGGAGTCTCAGTGAATATTCATCAGGACTTCCTAAGCCCCCACAGCCTCACCTGCCCTCCTTCTACCCCTGCTGCCTATATAGATTAGGGGAAGGAGATTCACCGTTCCTTTCCCCTTTTCCTATTAGGAAACAAAAATTGTAGCCATATCAGAAGGCAGAAGGGAACTGTGGCCTTGTTAGAGTAGGTGTGTCACTGTAGGCGTGGGCTTAAGACCCTCACCCTAGCTGCCTGGAAGCAAGTCTTCCACTAGCAGCCTTCAGATGAAGATGTAGAACTCTCAGTTCTGCCTGCACCATGCCTGTCTGGATGCTGCCATGCTCCCACCTTGATGATGATGGACTGAACCTCTGAACGTGTAAGCCAGCCCCAAATATATGTTGTCCTTTATAAGACTTGCCTTGGTCATGGTGTCTGTTCACAGCAGTAAAACCCTAACTAAGACAGCTGGTCAGAAGGGGTGCTTCAGAGTTGAAACCAGTCATGCCAAGGCAGAAACTAGGTTAAATGGAGGGCATGGTGTATTTAACTGCCTTCTTGGTTTTTGTCAGGCCCTGTCTAACACACACACACACACACACACACACACACACACACATCTGAGCTAAGCGTGAAAATTTTCTCCTTGAAATGCAACAAGTTACCCAATGACCCAAAGACAGCCCTCACATCCACTGTTTGAATTCATTTATCAGCACTTGGGGCATGAGGCCCCATGCAGCACATACTAGGTACTATGTATGTTTTGGCATCAATGACATTCTCATGATGTTTTCATTCCTGAGAGAGAAGAAACTAAGAGGATAGTTTGGCAATAACTACTAGAGAATATCAGGATAGGGAGCCTGACTAGGTTATTTTGGGCTAAAAAAAAAATCAACATGAGCAGGGCCAGGCCTGAGGAAAAGCATGTCTACATGTAGATAGCTGTAGATGCAAGCTAGGACCATCATGGAGTGTTCTAGAAACAGAAGAGAGGTGGATAGACTGGCCTGTAGCAAAAAGGGTTTGGGGGTGGGAAGAGCTCAAAGTTCTCCTATTCCTTTCCATTGATGTGGTTAAATAGTATTCACACACCACCATTGAGGGAAGTCAAGGCAGAAACCATGGAGGAATCTGTTTGCTGACTCGCAGGCTAGCGACCTGGCAGACTCATGAATAACTAGCTTTTTAAAACAGCCCAGGACCACCTGCCCAGAGAACAGTGTTACCCAGCATGGGCTCGGTCCTCCTACATCAATTAACAATCATGACCATCCTTCACAAAAAGGCCCACAGAGCAACCTGATAAAATTACTCAGTACGTCTCTGCCAGCTCAGCGGGTGAAGGCATGTGCCAAGCCTGACCACCTGGGTCTGATCCTCTTTGCCCACATGGTAGAAAGAAACAACTCCCCCACGCTGTCCTCTGACTTCCAACCTTGTGCCATAACCAGCATCTCCCTATAACATTGCCCCACATACACAACAAGTAAATATGTAATTTAAAAAGAAAAAATTTAAAGACTCTCTTTGCAGATGACTCTCTTCTCAGTAGACAGTGCTAACTAGAGACTGTAGGGGCCAGGTTATAAAAGGCCTTAGGACCAATGACAAGGACCTTGGCTATTATTCTGTTTCTAATGGGTGATCTTTGGATCACTGTGAAGTTTGTGCTCAAGGGAAGGATGGCTATATACGCTCTAACTTATATTTCAAATATGGTCTATCTTTAAGCATCCACCTGTGTGCTATTGCTCACTCTACATACCAACTCTGTTCACAGAGCCTGCTCTGAGCAAAGTAAAGTGGGGCAAGATACCCTTCTGGAATGCTAGGGCCGTGAGGTGGAAGTGGGTGGGTGGGTGGGTTAGGGCCCTCATAGAAGCTGGGTAAGGAGGGATGGGGTAGGGGGTTTGCAGAGGGGAAACCAGGAAAGGGAATAACATTTGAAATGTAAACAAAATATCCAATTTTAAAAAGTAATTTAATGCATGGTTATCAACAGAACTAATAAAAGATCATGTAGTATGATTTTAAAAAAAAAAAAAGCCCTCTGTCTTCCCAAGTCACAGCCCCATGAGTCTGCTGTCAGGACTTGTGAGTTTAGATGCCAGCAGCTCTGTGATCACCTTGAACAGACAGGAAAGGAACTAATATTTCAATTTGATCTATACTGTTCCAATCCTATACTGCACAAATTAAATCAAAGGTAATCTCAAAGGACCTGCAAGCTGGTCTTTCTCTGGCCAAGAACTTCGTAAATGACTGGTACATGTGCTCTTAGCCAGACATGAAGAGACAAGAGAAGCATCCCTCTTGCCCCTTCAGCCTCCCACAGGACCTGGGATTTGACAGGCTCTTAATTCAGAATGGGGTTATTTACATAATGTGGGGGTATATGGTACTCACTGTGGTAGATATGACCGCAGAGCAATAAGATAGACCATGAAAAGACAAAGGTCAGGTGAGTCAAGAAAAATGGAGTACAGTTATCCTAGCTAGGATTACTATTGCTGTGATAAAAACACTATTACCAAAAGTAACTTGAGGAGAAAAGGGTTTATTTGGCTTACACTTCATTGAAGCAAGTCACAGCAGGAACCTGGAGGCAAGAACTGATACAAAAGCCCACAGAGGGGTGCTCCTTACTGGCTTGTGTCTTGTGGCTTGTTCAGGCTGCTGTCTTCGCCCACAATGTGATGGACCCTCCCCCATCAATCACTAAGAAAATGTCCTACAGGCTTGTATGCCCACAGTCTGATCTTATGGAAGCATTTTCTCAACTGAGGTTCCCTCTTTTCAAATGACTACAGATTATGTCAAGTTGACATAACTAGCCAGCACAATTGGCCTCAAATCTTTACCCATCTCACATCCATCCTGTGTTGAGTGCCTTCACAGTTCTTTCTACTGGAGTGAATGAAGGCCCCTCGTCCTCTGTCCTGAACTCAGCTAAGTCCCCTGTCTTGGCTACTGGGGCATCGGTGGTACTGCTTACAAAAGCAGAGGCTTAAATGTGCTCACATGGTAGAACTCCATCGCCATGATGAGATCATCATTCTGAGAATGGACCCCTGGTCCATGAGGACAGTGTACACACAGATCAGACAATTCTCCTGAATGTGAAGTGATGGCCAATTGGACCCTGCCTAAATAAGACAACACCAGAACAAGCTACATGCATCTGAACACAATAACTGTTACTTTAAGTCACGACTTGGGGTAGCTTGCTGTGCAACAGACAATCAGTGCAGAAACTAAAGACCCACTAATTTGTTCAATTTAAAAATACACAAGTCTCTCAGCCTGGGGGGGGGGGTGCAATACATTAATACAGCAAACCTAACAGACCCTGTGAACTTGATAAAATACCATAATAATGTCCTCAGGTCCGTACCCACAAATGAAAACACAGTATCCTCAATTCAGGACAGATTATGGATACACAAATCCTCCATCATTGAGAAGTATTGCTCCTGAGAACCTCAGTTTCCTCGTTCATAGGAAGGACAGTGTTACCTCCCTGACACCTGAAGTCTGGGAGATGAGCTCACAAACAGGCTCAGGCTACCCACAGTAGATACTCAGCTGGGGTTTCCTTCACATGCATCTCATAAGACTAACTCTCCAGACCATCCTGGCCTTGATCCTGTACTCCACAGAAGTTAAAGAAGAAGCTCGGGCGGCTCTCCTCGCTGCTGTGACTGTTTTGCTCTTTCTATGAAGGCACGCCATACAAACAGAAAAAAGAAACCAATTAGGCTTCCAGATGCAGTTTTGTTCTCTCCCTTTAATTAGTCCCTTTCAGGACTATGCCCGATACTGATAGAATAACACATTGTGCATAGCATAGGGAATCAGGAAACCCATTAATAAGGAGCCATCTACGTGACCCCTCCTGAACCTTGCATCATGTGAGACGCTGGCTCCATCAAACATGTTTTATTCCCAAGCTTCTGTCTCCTGGCCATGCAGCCAGCTCCTGCCATTTCCTAGGAAACTCTATTAAACTTCTCTACTTTTGATATAACAGCTCTACAGATGGCTAAAAGTGGGCATTAGAATTAAGCAGAATAAAAAGCTCCCGGGGAGAGGATATTTTCAGAGCCTGGAAAGCAGCAGTGAACATGACAGAGGCACTTGAGGTCTGATCTGGTATTCAGAACTCACTTTAGCTGGGATACCTGCTGTTGCCCATGCCCCTGCTGGCTGATCCTCAGCCCTGGCCAAGAAGAGATCCAGCAGCCCAAAGCCCTTCCATTTGCCTTTGACAATCCAAGCACAGAGTCCTGCCCTGACTCACTTCAGATTTAATCTGCCTCATGGATGCAGAGAAAAGTGACACTGGAAAGAGAATCTACAACCTCTCTAATAACAGGAGTGTATGGCCACTTAACCTCTTCTTAATACCTTGAAAGTGATTGTTCTTAAAGAATATACTTTCTGCTTCTACAAGTTGGCACATGCTTGATAGGGTTGGGGTGGGAGAGGCTCATACTGAACTACCTGGGAATTGCTTCAAATCCAAAACTCTCTCCTTTCCAGCAGTTTGAAGCAGGAGGCACTGAGTGGGTACCTGGGGGTGTTGATCTTTGGGGTACACCCTTCCTCTCTACCCAGGTGACAACTTCCCTCCCCCCAAAAACTTGGAAAGCAAGGAAGGCTTAAGCACTGAACTCATACTCCTGACATTTCCAAGCTACAGGAGAAAACTTGTGGATAAAGGTTGCTCTTACAGATATTACTCTGCCCATCCATCTACTCCGATGTACCTGGAAAGCCCAGAATGGAAGAAGAACACACACGCTCCCACCCCCACCCCACCCCCCATCACCACTCTCTGCTCCAGAGGTTCTCTGAGGCCAGAGTGATGTGAGCAGCTTCCTCATAACACCTGCCTTTTGATGGTTGCATGTGAAGCTACCTCTGCACTGCAGTCTTGCTTTAATTAAAATGTGCCTGATAGCATCTATTCATTTCCATTAAAAGCTGGTGATATCTGAGCAGCTAAGTGGGCCACATGTTCACTTCATCCAGGACTGGTAATGTCCCAGACAACAATTGTCTCACTTGACAAACTAACTCTCCAAGCAGCTGTTTGGATCCTGATACAGTAATCACCAGTCTGCCTAAAGATGGACGTGGGGGATGGGGATGGGGCTTCCTGTGCAAAACCAAAGGGGCTGCTTCCAGAAACCAAACACAATGCTCCCTCCGGCTACAAGAAACTGCAACCCTACGAGGCATAATTTCTTCCATTTCTTTAATTCTTCCAACAATTTATGTATGAAAAATATGCAGCCTCAGCCTCAGGCAATCAAGTAATTGCTACCAGGAAGCACAAGGGTTGGCCTTGCACCATGCTTGGGGACAGGTTGGGGAGCTGTTACATCTTAGATCCATTTTGTCTTTGCCCAGTGTTTTTTTTGGGGGGGGGGGCTGACTGCATTCCACTTTATTCCTCCAAAGCCCTCAAGATACAACTCACACAACTGGCTGCCTGGGCTAAGCCTTACAGGTGACCAGCCTTCTCTCTCTACCATGTAACCAGACCTCCTTCCATCCCCTGACACCAACTTCTCACAGCCCACCTCTCCTCCCACATCACAGGGTAACAAGAATGCTTTCTGGAGTCTACCAAGATTCTTAGCAAAGCTGTAAGTTCTCCAGTCAGCTCTCTCTCTCTCTCTCTCTCTCTCTCTCTCTCTCTCTCTCTCTCTCTCTCTCTCTCTCTCTCTCTCTGTGTGTGTGTGTGTGTGTGTGTGTGTTTAGCGCCTAATAAGCCACTCACTGTTTGTTCAAGATATAAAAGGGGGCTGGGGTTGTAGGGAGGGGAGAAGACCTCACATCAGAATTTGAAGTATAGTGGAAACTCAGCCTGCCACCACTGCTACATGAGCACAGTTTTTGGCAACTTCTCAAAGGAGTAATGAAAACAAAGGATGTAAGCACTTGGATCATAATCTGGGATGATATGGAATGGCCATCAGGCTGCTTCTTTGCCATCCGTCTTCTCCCTGTCTTCCCTTCCTCTGTACGATGTCCCCAGCAACTCTCTCCTCCTCCCCACGGGTAGCCCAGCACTAGTAGGCCCCATCCTCGTCTTCCTGGAGCTAGTTCTAGTTGCAAGAAGCAACTGTAGTAAGTGCCACTTAGCCTTGGGTCTATTGGCTGCCGAGGGAGCTCCAGAATGACACTGAGGTTCTTTTGTCCCTAGAGAACTGTTTCCCTGTCTCTCTAAGATTAAGCAAAGGACCACCTTAGTCCACTTCGGGGTACCCAGGAAGTAAGGCAGGTAGGTCTAGACGCTCCCAGACCCCTAAATGTTGAAGTGGGGAGCCTGGGGTGCAAAGGGAGGGAACTTTTTAAATCAACTAAAGAGGGGGTGTGTTCCTCAGTCCTCAAAAGGTAAACCAGCTGTCTGGCTTGGGAAGAAGACTGAACCTCTCTCTAGAGGGGGACAGGCAATAGCTATGCATCCATTCTAGGGATCAGAAGTCTGTGGGCAGTGAGTCTGATGTCTGGCTACCAAGAACTATCTCTTCTTCTCTCGGCCTTGTTGGTCGGCTTCCTACCCCTCCTAACCCCGCCCCTGCCTCCTGACAACTATAGCAAGCTTGGTGAAGTAGGCTAAATTCTTGAACCCCAGGGACCTGGAGTCAGGGAACCCCCGTGGAAGAGGAAAGAGGGGTGTGAGCCTCAGAATCCTCACAACCACACCTCCAGCTGGCAGATTCTAGTAGGGACTTGGTCATCAGGCCAGTTTCTTTGGCCCCGGGTCCGGCCCCGCAATCTTTGATGATAGCAGGAGAAACACGATTTAGGGGTTGAGAAAATCTTCCGGTCATCTCCACTGGTCCAATTTACCTAATAATTGTTCGCCCAGTTGTTTGGGCGGGGAGCTGATAGAGGGGACCACTCCTGGAGTTCCCCTCTGGGAACCATGTGGGAGCCACGGAAGAGCTCGCAGGTCCCCGCTTTCCTCGCAGCCCTCTCCCATGCGGCGTCTGACTCCCCGGACCCTGGCCGCGCCTGCTTGCCGCACGCGCTCCCTCTGCGGGCGGAACACTCGCGGCTCGGGGATACCCTTGGCCATCGCACCCTCCAAGTTCAAGGATGTAGGTAGGGATCTCTGGCCGCGCTGCAGCGGGTTCTGACTCCCCAGAACCGGGAAGCTGCTTGCTAGCCACACAAGGGTGCGACCACTTGGCCGCACCCCGCACACTGAATGACCGCAGCAGCGTCCCCGGGGAAGAGGACGCTCGCCAGGGCATCTTTTCTAGCGCTTTTACCCCCGAGCTGTGCTGGGCGATCAGAGACCCAAGCACTCTGCTGCCCTTCTCTAGCCCGTCAGTGCTAGGTTCCGCGTCTCTCCTAGCCAGAGTAAAGCCGGGTTACAGCAGCCGGGAACAGCACTATCATTACCACCACCTTCCCCCATATCCCTTTAAACGCCCAGCCTTGCTTACCTGTCCTGGCGGTGCACACACAGAACCACAAAACTAAAATCACATCCATCGGCATCGCTCCGGAGGCCCCCCGCCAAGCAGGGCGCACCAACGCCAGCAAGAAACCAGTGCTTCAGAAAGCCGCGGTTCTGTGGGCTCGAAGACGCCAAACTTACTAGCGGGCGGCAGGAGAGGTGGCTTGGCGGCCACCGGTGCTGCGCTCAGGGATCGCGCCCGGGAAGGCAACCCCGGCTGCCCCGCCCCCAGCCCACCCCCCACCGCGGGTAGCGGTGGCACGGGGCTGGGGCCCTGAACCCCCGCTGCGGCTGCGCTACCCCTAAACTAGGGCGGGAGCGCGGGGCTCCGCCACTCCCGCAGGTTGCCCTAGGTGCCTGTGCGGATCCCGCTCGCCTCCTGGGCTACGGAGCTGCAAGGATCCCGGCTACCAGCGCCTCACGGCTTCACGCCACCGTCTCTGCCACTGCGCCGCGCTGCGGGCTGCCCAAGTTGCAACAGTTCATCCGGGCCGGGTCCGAAGCAGCCCAGCCTGCGTGCGTGGGTTTTATTTCCTAGGGGAACCAGACCTAGGCGGTGTCACGAAGTGCTCCCAGCCCCTCCTCGGGACACAACTACTACCGATTCGCTCCAGCAAGTGGGTGGGGAGGAGCGGGGTCGAGTAGGGGGAGGGGGCAGGGGACAGGTGATGCCTGAGTCCCCAACCGCCACCTGTACTTGCTGTCTATTCCCAGCCAAAGGCTCTTGTGACTGGATACTAGCTTTTAGGAGTGCTGATGGAGGGTGTTGAGGTGGAAGTCCCTGAGTTTAGAGCAATGTATGGCTGGAATTTAAGAAGTGTTTGCAAGCTTCATTCTACAGGCCAAATGCTGCCACATAGGGGAAGTTCTAAACCATTTTTTGTCACTTGTGTGACTTTCTGTATGGTTTTCTCCAAAACCCTCTCTCTCTCTCTCTCTCTCTCTCTCTCTCTCTCTCTCTCTCTCTCTCTCTCTCTCTCTCTCCTTTCCTTGGGTACCCCTACAGGAACACCATTCTGTAGAAGAGAAAAGCTGGGCTTTGCTGGCGACCAGTGGACAAGCAGAGGAGTCTCCTGTCTAGAGTAAGTACCCTCTGTTACTAGAACCGCCCGCTACAGTCCCTGCGTGTCTCAATCTATCTAGGGGTGATGCAGTCACAAAACCTGAAAGGTTAGTACCTCCAGCTTACATGTTCATGTGACTCGAAGCCCTCTGCACCCCAGCTTGTCCTGTGCCTCCAACCATGGCTCCAGCTTCCCCCAACATCCACTACTACTCTGAGATACGTAAACTCATAACATCATCCCGAGTTCAACAAAAGAGCCCTGCTTCCTTTCCAGGTTTCTCTCTGGCATTTGCACACCCTCCATGTTCCCAGGGCCTTAACTTTATATACCTTTGACCCCAGGAGACCGGGGGTGGGGGGGGGAGGTCACCAATTCAGCCACACAGCTTATGAAGAGGAAAGGTCTTACCTACATGTTCCTCTGACCTTTGTCCTATCTTTCGGGACATTCTGTATACACGCCCTTGTCCATTTACTCCATGTAGGACCTTCCCCGGACAGGTGAAGAAAGGAACCCTGAAAGTTAAGTCAGCTTGAGCAGTGCCCACTGCAATGCAGTTGAACTGGGCTGTCACACGGTGGATGTCAAGACTCAACTCTTTTAAGTGTGTGTGTGTGTGTGTGTGTGTGTGTGTGTGATCCTCCTGCGCTTTCACCTCCTATGTGCTAGGGTTATAAGCCTGAGCCACCACACCTAGTTTACATAGTGCTGGGGTGGAGCCCACAGCCTTGTGCATCCCGGGCAAGCACTCTACTAACTAAACTGTCTCCACAGCCCTTTACTCTCCAACATTCTCAAAAGCCAACTTGGCCCCAAAGCAGACCCTTATTGCTGTGTCTTCATTACAGAGTTGGGGCTTTCCCTTCCTCCTGGAGCAGGCTGCACTTAATGCCACCTTAAAATCACACACACACACACACACACACACACACACTTTGCAGAAAATTAGATTTCCCGTGTTTCACTGGGCCTCCTAAGTAAGGGCACCAGATACCAAGCTATATTGTGGGAACCATGTCCCACCCGCAACTCTCCCTCACCATAAATGCACTTCTACACCCTTTAGGGGCTCTGAAGTGCTTTTCTCTATTCCCCTTTCCTTGATCTCAGAAATCCCAGAGGTCATAAGAGACACAGTGGTCCCAGCAGGGGACTTGTACCTTTTGAACCCTAATCTTCAAGACCACATAGCTGGTCCTGTGGGATGAGGGTTTCAGTGTGCTCCATTTAGAAAATTAAGTGAGACATATGTTCTGTCATAGCTCTGCAGCCTCGCATCCATTAGCAGTAACAAGAGTTAATCCCAACAAGCTCATAAATCTTCCCTAGATAACTAAGCACCTCAATCTCCTCAGGTAAGTACACTCTTTCTTGAGTGGGGGTGGGGTGGGGGTAGACCTGTTGGTCGAACAGAGAATAGGCCCAGTGAAATTCTATTGTGCAGTGAAGGGTCTGTGTGGCTATGTGCATGCCCTGGTGGAAGGTTGCCACATCCATAATGGTGCTTCTGACAATAACAATGTACCCTGAGCCCACCCAAGTCTATCTTAAATCTCCTGGAGATAAAATGCCACAAAAAAGTAGGTGCTTGGTGACTGGAGACATGAGCTTTCCAGTGAGAAAACTTTCTGTGACTCCCCCATAAGTAATGGCTCCATAAGTAATACTAAGAATTTCACTTACACCGATTTAGACTTAGACTCTTTCTTTGATCCTCTTTCTCCCCTTGCCCCTCTACTCAGTCTAGGTGGGCTTTCTTGCTGTTCTTCTCTGTGCTTGGCTTTCTACCTACCTGGAACGTTACATCCATAAACCTCTCTGTACTTCGCTTTGAACATGAGTTTCAGATCTCGCTCCCTGGGCAGAGGCTGCTGAGCGCAGTATCTGTCTTGTCAACTCCCCAGGGCTTTCAGCTTCATTTTCTTTCCATGTGTCTGATTACCGTAAATAATATTATTTACACATTTACTTGTGTGTTCACTATCTCCCCAACTGTAATACCAGTGCCCTGCGTGTAGGAGGTTTGTCTCTCTGGCTCATCCCAATTTCTTTCCACCAGAGCAGTGCCTGACACATTTTAGAGGTTTGCTCACTGAATGAACAAAGCAACACGTTTGCCAGGGAGAACCTGGTTTTTCTAATAGACAGCCATCAAGGAAACAACCAAAGTGTCTTGTCCTGTTGGCCTCTAGGGATACTCCAAGCTGACTTCCTTTCAGACAGTGGCTCCCACAGAGTGAGGTGGAGTAAAGAGAAGTCATTGGTCAGAATTCAAATTCAGTCCACAGCTAGGGGAAGATCCAAGTTTGAGAAACAATGCATGGCTTTTGATGTTTTCTAAGCTCCTTTTTGTTCAGACGGTCTTAGAATGTCTTCACACTAGAGATATATGATAAATGTCCTTATAAAATGGGAGAAAGTACAAGGCTAAAGAGATGGCTCAGTTGTTAAAAACACATACTGCTCTGGCAGAGGACCTGAGTTCAGTTCCCAGTAGCCACATCAGATGACTCACAGCTGATTGTAACTCAACAGGAGATCCAACACCCTCTGCTGCCCTCCACAAGCACCCATACTGGAATGCACATATCCACACACAGACACACATTTATTCACATAAATAAACTTTTTGATTAAAAACAATACTAAATAATAATAAAATAAATGTTCAAAACTGGAGACAATGAGAGGTCGGTATCATCACACAGGGGATTGTGCCTCCCACTCTGCCCCCAAAACATGTCCAACTCCTAGCCCCTGCTACATGAGAATGTACTCTTATTTAGAAATAGAGTCTTGGTGCATGTAATTAAGTTAAAGCGAGGTCATCAGAGAGAACACAATCTAATATGACTGCCATGCTCCGTGTTTCTGGAAAGCAGAAAGAACAAGGGAAGATAGAGGCAGCTTCAGACTACAAAAAGCCAGGGCTGCAGGGGCAGGAACGGGCAGAATAGAATACTCCCAGGACGGTTCAAAAAGACCTCAGCCACTACCCTTAGTTTCACAGTGACAGCTCTAATTTGAACTGTTCGGTTAGGACAACCCTAGGAAACCAATAAAGTTCCAATTTGCTGGAGGAGCCCAGGAGGGTCCCAACACCCTAGCTTCCTTCCCAGGCATGGCACCAAGTGCCCTAGAACCTGGAGGGCTGGTAAGAGAAGGTGCCTTTGGTTCTTGAAGTGCATGTGCATCCAAACAGGGGTTAAGTGGATGTGCCTTCCTCTGTGCCACTATTTCTATGTGAATATTTAGGCTCTGTTGGTGAAAGGTTTTAGCTTTTCTCTAATGAGTAAAATCAAATTCAATCACATCCGAATGAGAGGGGCCTTTGTTCTGATTTAACTATTGCACCCAGTCTTAAAGCCTCAAACACTTTTAAAGTACAGCTGGATATAGGACAATGGGGAAAATAGGTAGAAAAACCTACAGATAAACACAGGGATAAAGGCAGCTCATGGTGCTTATGATGATACTGTTGGTTAGTGGTTTAATCCCTGGTTAGTTCTGGGGGTCTGGTTAGTTGATATTGTTGTTCTTCCTATGTCAATGCTATTCAGCTCCTTTCCCTAACTCTACATGGAGGGACCCATGGCTTCAGCTGCATATGTAGCAGAAGATTGCCTTATCTGGCATCAATGGGAGGGGAGGCCCTTGATCCTGTGGAGGCTCAGTGCCCCAGCGTAGGAAGATGCTAGGGAAGTGAGGCAGGAGTGGGTGGGTAGGTGGGGAAGCATCCTCATAGAGGGAGAGGGGGTGGGATGAGGGGTTTGCAGAGAGGAAACCTGGAAGGAGGACAACATTTGAAATGTAAATAAATTAAATAACCAATTAGAAAAGTGGGGGCGGGGATCCATCACACCAACAACCTCAGGTGGAGGCCAGGTTTCTGAGGACACAATCAAGGTACACATACCTGGGTGTGAATGAGTGACAAGTAAGTAGGTAACAGCCAGTCTTACTGCTCAGGGACAAGCTGTTCCTCATCCAAGCATTGGATCCACGACCAAGGAGGACCATGCTCAACAAGCTTGCAGTGGATTAACTCATGTGTTCCCCAAACAATCCAATTAGCAGATGGAGTTATTATACATATTTTATAGACATGGAAGCAGCCACTGTCCAGTCTAAAGCCACGCTTTAAATTCTGGCAGGATGACTACGGGTGCACGCTGAATTATTAAACTATACCATGTGTCCCTGGATGAATCCTATGAATTCAGTCTCCTTGTTGAGATCTTTAGGGACCTTAAGCAATCCACAAACCACAGCACTACTCCCTGACCCAGCTCTGAACCAATCGAGAAATTAAAAAAAAAAAAAATTCAACAGGAGGCCAAAACATCCCCTCATTAATACAGGGGCAGTCCTGAGAGAGCAGAGCCTTCTGTGAGAGCCAGAATGAACTGGCCATCTGCCCTACCTCCAGGCTGGACCTTCCCACAGCCATCTGCCCACTGAGCTGGATAAGAACAGAAAGCAAAGTAACCTCATTGAGAAAGAAAGGGTTTGCCTCCTTCCTCTGCATGGGATGGGAGAGTCAGAGTGGGTTTAAAGTCCAGCAATGTTCAAGAAGAAAATCACTCACCATGGGAACCAAGAGAATAGGAAAGAGGCGGTCCAGGGAATAGCAGTCCCTTGTCATTGAAACTGTAGCTGTAAGGGCTCTGCCTGTCATCTAGGGTTGTGCATAAAGCACTCACCCAGGCCTTCTTTTCAGAGCCTTAAAAAGTCCTTTATTTGTGTTAGAAGCACATTTATCACTATTCTGCAGGAAACCTAGAAGAAGGGCATGCTTTTCAGCTCACACTGAGTTAGGAAAGATACTGCCTGCCTCACCAAGGAATAGACTTGAGGCTGGGTGGAGCGCTGGGCTCGAGCCATTGTCTGGCATGCGTGAGGACCTGGGTTCATCTCTAGTACCACAAAATAAGATGTAAAACATAAAGATCAAATATAGCTATCATGAGCAGGTCTACCAACCCAAAGCAAGGGGTAGCTACTGGAGTTGGGGGGTATTCAGAACATGGATGGGCAATGAGAGAGATGCTTTTATCAGAGAGGATAGTGGGGAGGGGGAGAGAAAGACAGACAGACAGACAGAGAGACAGTCACAGACACAGTGGGGGGAGGCTCTTGTTGCTTTCTGCAACATACTCACACAGCATCCATGAGCTTGTCTTGCCATCCCCAATGCTTTCAGACCTTTATCCAGAGTCAAAAGCCAAACAATGTCTTCTTGTTGACAGAGTGGCAATGAACTCCTCCGTATTAATAAGGATGTTATCTGGCAACAAATAACAGGAATACTAGTAGATTACTAACCACTGCTCTTGGGTAAAAAGAAAAATCAGAACTAGACAGTCCAAGGCAAATTTGCTTGCTCTGTGAAGACTTCAGGGACCCAGGTCCTTTCAGATCTTTTCTCCATCATCTCTAAGATATAGTTGTTGTTCTTGCTGTTCTACTTGGCTGCCAGCACTCCAGCCATTGCACCTGCATTCCAGATAGCAAACTGTAGGAGGGAAAGAGAGCATGCCTGCCTTGGAGCCTCATGTGTCAGTTCCACTTGCCTTCTGACAGAATCTATTCTCATGGCTACTCCATACACATCTGCTGCCTACTGTTGCACATTGGCCTCAAAACACACTGCTGGCGGTTTGGGACTTACAATATTTGGAAAAAATAATATTGTTCAACTATCCATACTGTTAGCAACACTAAGCATTGGGTCTTGTGTAGCTGAAGGTTGGCTAGGGTTCAGCTCTGACTGACTGACTGACTATTGGCCAATGCACACTGCAGGAGATGGGCTAGCCTCCTCTCAGTACAGGTCTGTGATGTCATCCCAGTTGCCATGTGATGACCATGGTATAACCAGGACACATTCTTCTCAAAGCCCAAAGAAGTGGGGCCTTTAAGGTGTCGGCACAGGCCTGGCACACTGCCACCTCTGCCCACGGGACACTGAGGAAGACATAGGTGCACAGCTGAGGTCAAGGACCAAGACACACAACCCCATGAATAATGAGGACATTGTAAGAGTGTGATCTGGAGGAAGTAAAGAAAGAGAGCCAGGATGATAACACACATTGGCCGGAATCTGACAATCCTAAAGAAGAAAGGACAGGGATCCAGGGACAGTTCTCAGTCTCCAGGACACCTCTTAGGGTACATCATCCATGTGCGATATCAGCATATGGCTTATGCAATCGCTATAATTCTCAGTCTTGCCTCAAGGGACCATGGGGATTAAGAATACAAGGAGCCTGTCTAAAGATGATGACCTCCCGTGCAAAAAAAATAAAAAAGATGCTTGCAAGATGGCCATGGCACTTTCCGTTGCTGAGGAGATGAAACAGGGACAATCCTTTAATATCATGTCTCTAAAAATCTTAAGCCAAGAAAGAACAAATCAATATCCAAGATACCTCTGCCAAAAAGCACCAGCCCACTACCCCATAGATTTCCATTCTCTGTGTTCTGAGGAATAGTGTCTGCACTCCATGTTGCATGAAAAGCACTAGACTGTCAAGTCCTAACAGGCATCTCAGCCTTAGTCCCCACTTTCTATAAACAGATACAACACTTTCAAAATCCATTCATCATTCTTTGAGGGTGGAGGGGCACACATGCAAGTGTGCAGACATGGGTGCATGTGTGCATGAGTGTTTCTAGAGACCAGAGGACAACCTCAAATTTCATTTCTCAAATCCTATCCACCCTGTTTTTTGAGACAGGACCTCTCACTGGCCTGAAGTTTGATAAGTAGGCTAGGCTGGCTGGCCTGTGAATCCCAGAGATACTACCATCTTCACCTTCCCAGGGATGGGATTACAAGCAGGCACCACTATACCCAGATTTTTTTAATATGGCTTCTGGGGGTATCAAAGTGAGAACATCATGCTTGCCTGGAAAGCACTGTACTGAATGAGACACCCCCCACACCCTACCATTCAATTTTAAAATATCCAGTTTTGTTCTGCCACGTGTTTGCTTTCATCCTGTAAGCCCATCCCAGCAGTACCCCACTGACCCTTACATCTACCCAACACACCAGCACCCCACTTCAGGAAGCCCTGATCAATCCCCTCAGCTGGAGGGAATGTCTTCCTCTCTTTCAGTTTGGTCTTGTCCTAAATACTCGGGAGGTTCCCACTTTTCTTCAGTGTAGGCTGAGGCCGTGTCCGGGTTTGAGTAACCCTGAAGAGAGGCCTGGCTTTCCTTCTCACCCTTTGCTCTTTATAACACCGAGTTCTGTTCCTTGTCCACAGCCAACACTCAACATTTGCTTATTCAATTTTGAGGTGCATTTTTTGAGTACCCACTAAATGCCAAAACCTGTTAGGCACCAGAAACATATAAACAGTTAACACAGTGAGAATGGCAGGGAAATGAGCCAATAAATCGATGACAGATGACAACGTGACTTCCCATCCCTGTCACCATTTCTCCTAACCTACGATATCTGTAGGAAGAGGTCTAGGAAAGAAAGGACATAGGTTAAATGACTTTCAATATCAAAAGTCCTCATGACATCACAAATCACACTGCAAGACAAGTAACACATTGGCTTGCTTTTCTGGTACAATATGTGATCAGAGAAGAGAATTCAGCTTTTATAACATTAGCCCATTTTATAGGCATTTACAGGAGGAGCTTTCTGTTGCAAAGAGCTCTACCATGAGTCTATGAGCATCTCTTTGCAGACCCAATGCCCAGTAGACAGACCATTCATTGTGCAGTAACCCATGTCTCAAGGCCAGCCTTGGAGTGAGTGAGTTTGGAGTTTTGTACTACCTCGTCATTCTGAGGCCCCGGCTGCAGGGAGGACCTGGAGGCGAAACGATGGAGAATATAAGAATAAAGATTGAGAACTGCCCAAGAAGTCAGAGATCTGGACAAGAAATAGCAACATCAAACAAATACAACGAAGGTGAAAGACAGGAGGGGGTGGGACTGGCTCTCAGTATGGGTGTCACATAAGGTGAAAGATAGGAGGGGGTGCAGCTGGCTCTCAGCAAGGATGGCATTCAAGCCTTCTACTCAAGTGCTGGCAGAGGACCAGGATTGCCACACTCACCCTCAACCCCTTTCAGGAAAGATCTGTTCAAAGGACAATAGGACTCTACAAAGGATTTCTAACCACATCCCTGCTTGCCTGTGTCTGCTTTGGAAGTCTCCACATGGAACCCCACTGCTTGGGTGGTACTGAGAGGCGAGAGTGAGTGCTTGGACGTGACCTGTAGTTATGGAAACCAAGAAATGGACACAAGAGCCCATCCTTCTTTCTCACTGGTATTCTACCTACCTGGGGTTTTGCTTTTTTATTAAAAGTTCTAGGTGATAATAATAATAATAATAACAACAACAAGCCTTTCTCAGGTGTGTGTGAACCTCACAGCCACAGGCCTCTCCCAGGTGTGTGTATGAACCTCACAGTCACAGGCCTCTCCCAGGTGTGTGTGTGTGAACCTCACAGTCACAGGCCTCTCCCAGATGTGTGTGTGTGTGTGTGTGTGTGTGTGTGTGTGTGTGTGTGTGTGAATCTCACAGTCACAGATGTCTCCCAGGTATGTGAACCTCACAGCCACAGGTCTTCCCCAAGTGTGTATGTAAACCCCATCATAGGCCTTTCCTAGGCCAAGGCTTGATTACAGGATGGACTCCATACTTCAATGTGTGGATCTCAGCATCTTCTTTGAGCACCTGTGTCTTCCCGCCGATATTGACCCAGGCTATCCTGCAGCCATCTAGCACTGAAGCAGAAGATAAAGGCAGGAAGTGAGCACCTTGCTCATTAGAAGACAGTCTTGTGTCCAGGTTAATGCAATCATATGGAGAAGTACACTTAGCACAAGACCTCCTCTGCATGTCTTCAGGCAGAGAGCCAGGAACTCCACCTACTCAAATAGAGAGGGAGGACACTTGTTTGTTCGATTGACATGGATGGTTTTTCTACCAGGCTCATTTGGCCTGGAGCCAAGCATACATCAAAAATACCTAGATACTGCTAAAGTTAAATAAAAGTGGAAATGGACAAAATAATAATTTTACTACACACAGAGATTTATCTAGCTCAGTCTCTATTCAGATCTGTTCAGATTCTCTCTCTCTCTCTCTCTCTCTCTCTCTCTTTCTCCCTCTCTCTCTCAGGCTAATTAATAATGCAGGGTACTATGGTGTGTTCGGATGGCTGCAAATATAGCAATTTAATTGATATTTGTTTCTACATAACACAATGATACCTCATTTCCCCAGGAGGGCCATTTCCCACAGCTGTGCCAAGCTTCTCACAATGACACAGACCCACCCTGAGCACACCTGAAGCCCATTTGTTAAAGAAGAAACCACGGTAATGACGGATTTGGAACAGACACAACGGCAAGCAGTGTGTTTTAAACACTGACATTTATTTGAGGGGTTTTGAGAACTCATACATTATTAGGATAAACTCTAATTTATATCAGTATGTAATATATAATACAATAAATTGCATTTGTACACATAAATACAAAATTTGAGGTAGGGCCTCAAGAGTAATGACTTCTTAAATGAATAATGCACAGTATATAATAAGCACTCTATACGATAGATATATATGATGCATCATTTTGTAACGTAATATATTTTCTTCATGTAAAGTCAATGAAAAAATATAAGGACCTGACTAGGAAACATCTTTCTTCGGGAACAATATTGTTCACATGAGATGCTTGCATTTAGGACGTTATCCAAGTACACGATTTAAGAAGCAACCTCCTGTTCCTGGATAGGTCCATGATAAAGTGCAAAGGACGTGGACAAATGAGAGACAGGGCAGTTCCCAGTTGCCATCTAAACAGCATCCCAATGATCGAACGCACCTGTAAGGCAGCTGGTCACCTGGAAGTGTGAACCTCAGAAGCTAATCAAGCCTGGACTTGCATTTCAGGGGTGATAAACACCCATCTGAAATCCTTTCTCTGCAGGCAGTTTACAGCAGCCTGTGCCAAGACCATATTTCACCGTGGTCCTTCTAGTCAAGCACAACTAAATGAGAGAAAGACAGAAGTCTTGCTCCCAAACCTCAGGCCGGCTCTGCATCACACATCATGAGTCAGAGGAAACAGGCTCGCTGGCCTTGGCCTCCATGCCTTGCATGTTAATGTACCCTATAGAACACCCTCACTCATGTCAGAGCCTTGGAGAAGCAAGTCACAGACCCAAATCCAATACCACAGGCAGGATGACCTTGTCATTGCACATCCATCCAGCAACAGTTACTGAGCTAGCCTCTGGGAAGAGGACGGTGACCTCAGCCAAGGAGACGAAGACGAAATGTCAATTTAAGGCATGGGAAGCAGCCCATGCTGACAGAAAGGAACTGAGAAGCTCTGAGGCACACGTAGATAACAGAAGAGAAACAAAACCCTGACCCCCTCAGTGCTGCGTCAGCGTAGACGCAATCCAAGTCTCACCAAACCGAAGGCCCTTCCGTTCCACTCTTTCTAAAGTGCCAGTCCCTGAAGTACACATAGAGTGCAACTCTCACACATTAAAATCACATCAAAAATTCCAAAGCCACCAATGGTCATTAGGATTTTGCATTGACCACAGATATCATGCAGTAAAGAAGTAGAAAGGGGCAGTTAAAACAACAACCAGGAAAGGCCAGAATTGGACACACTTGTTCACAAAAAAAAACCACAGCCTAAAAGAGATTAGAAGTTTCTAGTGGGCAAGATGATTAGACAAAGGTTTGCATAAGAAACCACAACACGAATAGTTAATAAATATATGATGCTTTTCTGTTTTAAGGATATTACGGGGTTACTATATTTCACATATGGCTTGTTTTTCTCTGAATGGGTTTATTAAAGTTACGATATTATGAAATCATCTCACAGATGGAAAACTCCCCACCAGTACACACAGGGAACCCAAGTCTTTGCAAAGTAACCTTGCTTTTCCTTCGTAGTAAGGGGAGAACTCTCAGGTGGCAGTTATAACAGCGCTCTCATTGTCTATGAATTCCTTTTTTTTTCTTCCAATTGATTGTGCGTTTTAGTAGTATGAAAACAATCCATCTAGCCGGATATATATCAGCTCTCAGTATCCCAACCAAATCCTCAGAAGGCACACCGCTGAGATACACCACGAACAGAGACTACTCAGACACCACTGCCCCCTGCCAAGGAGAACCTTGAAGTTGAACACGGCAATGAATGGCCAAAGCTAACTTCAAAGCCAGTGGTTTCCAGGCAAGCCCAGAATCTTCTGTCTGACTCTGTCCTAAGCAGTCTAACTAGGGAAAGAGAAAAAACCAATAACATCAACAACAAAACGGACATGTACTCAGGAACAGCTTCTAGGTCTTTCCTAAATACATCCTAGTAGACACAGCTGTAGCTCCCCCGGTTACAACCACACTAACGGATGAGGTCATCATTCTGACAAGTAAGCTGACTCAGTTCACATCTGGCAGTGTCCGGGGCCTCCACACATCCTTCTTTTAATCAGAGGCAAAAATGAGCAGAAATCGGGTTGGCATCCAGCACCAATCCCAGCTCCAGCCCGTAGGAAAACGGGAAGCCAGAAGTCATCCATCCCCATACAAGCACAAATCCCTTGTGTGCTAAGGATGAGCTTTGTGCTTTTCTTCAACCTGCAAACTGGCAGGGCTGCAGGAAGTTTCCAAACTGACCTCCCTACTCACATGCACACTGCCCAAGTCACCGCACCGCCCTGCGAAACTAGTGCAGGAATGGGCTCTCATCGGTATGGCTTTCTTGGGAAAACAGATGTTAACAGCAGATAGTGGAGAGCAGAATCTACAGCCCACCTGCCTAAAACAGGGAAGCCTGAGGTTCCATCTCTGTGACAGCCTCGCAAGACCTAGTTTGGGGAAAACTAGGAGAAAAGAGAAAATAGAAGAGAGAGAGAAAGCCCTACTAGCGAAGAAACCAGAGACAGGTGTTCAAAACCCACCATGTTCCCTTCCCTAAAACTTATCATGTCTACTCTGGGAAACACAAGTACCCATCACTGTTGGCAGGTGGTGTGAGCACTTGCCCTAGGAAAGGAGAGTTCAATCCAATGACTTCAAACACTTTACACAGACAGAGTCATATTTTTAAAATGATACATTAAAGTCTGTTGTTGAGGTGCCATTGCCGCTGCACAGGATGGAAATGTCACGTCGATATACAAGATTTGAACTGAAAACTTTGCCTGAGACCCTGTTATATGAAGACAAACTAATAAGAAAATGATTGAACCTGTCTCCCCTAGAGGAAATGATTTTAGGTCACGATATTAATACTGTAAGAGGGAGAAATAAAAAGCCTGGACTATGCTACTCTAAACTTGCCATCTCTGTGGTGACTCATAAGATATTTATGAGGACAGAAAACACCACTAGGACTATGTGTGCAGAGCATTGCGAGTGCCTGCTCAGGACACAGAAGATTAAAGGGTATGGCCTGGCCAGGCTCTGCCGCAGGTTAGAGGGCAGTTACATTGAGCAGTGTGGAGAGGGAGTTCTGGACATTGAACTAGCTAAATGCAGTCTTAAAAGCTACAGATTTAATCGGCTTACTCACTACCTAACTAAGCTGCATTTACCAGAAAGTTCTGGAAATACAGTGGCCTAAGATATACAACCACAGGGATGAGGAGTCATATGGTTGCTTTTTGCCTACCTCTTCATTTCTCTGATTTTCCCTATGGCCACAATTGGCATTTACTGTTACTGAAAAAGGAGTGAAAATGGAGAAAGTGTCTTTTAAGAGTTTGTGCCCCATGTGTATATAATATATGGACAGAAGTGGGGTAGGTCTCATTGTTCAATAGGTTGGAAGACAAGGTTATCTACTCCTTATAGAAAGTGACTTGGAGGCAAAGAGACAGCATAGCATGATACTGAACCACGGGGCAGAAGACATGGCAGATACAACAGCGGTACAAAAGCCGACATGCAAATCAAAGCATGGCTTCTTGTGCAGAGTGAAAGAAAAGACTCCGAGAATTAACTCTCAAGTGTCGTTATTACAGAAGGAGGAGGAGGAGGAGATAGAGAAGGAGAGAGAAGAAGGAGAAGAGGAGGATGGGAAGAGGAGGAGGAGAGTGAGGGAGGGGAGGAGAGAAGGGAGAATGTGTAAGGGGAGGGAGGAAGGAGAAGAAAGGAAGAAAGAGAGAAAGAAGGAAAGCTGTGGCGAGAGAATGGACAGTCCCTTCAGATCCACAGCACAGAGAGATGCAGCATCTGAATGCATGGTATATCTGGTCAAAATAAAGGAAATGGATACACAAATCAAACCACCCAGCGGTGCCCAAGTCTACCTACCAGCCTCGTCTGCATCCAGAATAATCTGCAGCACTGCCATCCCCCTAAACACACCTGACCTGAACTTCCAGCTTCTGAATGAGATCACTGTGTTGCCCAGCTCAGCTGGACGGTGCTGATGAGTCCTGAAAGTCTGCATTCTCCCCGTGCCCGGCTCCTTCCGGCAATGAGAACACACAACGCAATTTCTCTACTGCCCAGCCACGTACCTGCCAGCATTCACCTGGTCAACCCACCCCTGCAGGGTGAAGGAAGAAACCTGATCAGGGGACCGAGCCCTCCAGAAACTGATAGCACAGACTCAGACAGAGAGCGCTCTCAGTGGCCTGTGTGGCTCTCACTACAGCATGCTACGCTATGTCCTACTTTTCTATGGAACACTCATGCACAGCTGTGAACCGAAGTGTGGGGAGAAAGAAGAAAATTGGGAATAAATCTGGGGAAGAGTGTGAAGGGGAGGCAGGGAAGAAGCCCCGGAGTAATTCCGGACCATCCACACTACTGGACTAGCACTGAGTGCCCAGTTCCAAATCCTTCACAGGCAGCTTGAGTCCCAGGGACGAGGTTCCCAAGGGGTCGATCATATTCTTGTAGCGTTCCCCGCGGTGCTGAGCTAAGAATGGGCCCCAGTCGGGCTGTGGCGAGCATACCAACTTCAGCCTCTGCAAAGAAGGAAAAGACACGTGTAGTTACAATATGAATTCACCTTCCTCCCCTTGGCACCCCTAACCATCTCCAAAAGGCTAGGTATCATTCCTCCGCATCCTTCACTAGAGCCAAGAGCCCCTCCCCCTCCCCTTGCAATGAGGGAGACTAGCCTGCATTTATTAACCAGGCCAAGGACAGGAAAAGCAAGACTCGGTTTGGTTCTCTTGAAATCATTACTCTGAAAGCAATTTTATGATTGTTCCATGTTTGCTGTGCATACGACGAGTAGAGGACAAAGGGCCCAGATTTTAATTATACATCTCCACCCACTAAGTGAAGAGAACTCGCAAGCTTCTACTTCCGCTCCCAAACAGCAAAAGCCAGGGGCTCAATTACATTTGTTCTGTAGTCTCAGTGATGGGTTGCTACATCAAAAATAATTGGATTTTGTTTAGCATATTTCCCAAAAAGTATATAAATGGCCAAGAGAAAAGCCAAATCAAAGATACACCACCAAGCATGAACAAAAATTTTAATTGTCTCTTGATTATATATATAAAATATGTACATATACACATGCATCTATTTATATACACACACACACATATATATATGTATGTATATATGTATATATATATACATGTATGTATGTATGTATGTTTCTGACTCAGGTAGGCAGTGCAGGTTCATGTAGGTAAGCATAAAAATAATCGAGCTGTCTCTAGTTTCAATTGAAATTATTATTGAAAATAAAATCTGATAGAAACACAGAGAAAAAGAAAACTTATTTCTGACTATATAAGAGGGAATAATTCTATGTTTATTACCTATTAAGGGGAAATCTGGTTCTTATAGCTGTTAGTTTAATGCCCCCTTTAATCACCAGCTTGCAACCTTTGTGTCCCAAATTAACCATAATAAATTTGTACAGCCAACCCGTCAGTCTAGAGAACTTTAGGTTGCAGCAGCAGCTGGGGTTGCAGCAGGTTCTCATTAGGGAAAGAGACTTCTGTGACCTCTAGTGGGAAGGTGGCTATGAGGAGTGGCTCACTGGGAGTAGGCTAGGCCAGAGCTGCTTTACACCAGAGAAGAATGAACAGAATTCTCTGGGGGTGCCAACCAGAATACATCTTCAACATGAAGACTCACCGTCATGTGGAGGTCAGTGGAGACAAAGGCTACCTGCTGACCCACACCAAGTGAACGCTTGTGCTGTGTGCTGGCCACGCCCTCACCCCGCCCTGTGTCTCCCCACCAGCCTCTTCCTCATATCAATCTAGCTGCCCAAGAGCAGACCCCACACAGCCGTTCTCCACCTCAGTGAACAAGTATTTTTCTGTGCTGGGCTCAGTGCTTCCCAAATCTGAGCATGCACCCAAATCACTAGAAGATGAGGCCAAGCTCCACGTCCCTGAGCTCCATGCAGTTGAGAGAACCTGGCTGTCTGCGTTTGTGACAAGCTCCCAGGGCGCCTCTAGATCAGACCCCAGGTCGCATCAAGGTCCAAATGCCTTCAGGATGCAAGCAGAGGTCATTCATTCTCAGCCCACCTGGACAAATGACCATTTAATTTTCCTTTGAGATGGGATCTCATATAGCCCAGGCTAGCCTAAAGTCCACCAGAGAACTAAGGATAGCTTTGAACTCTTGACCCTCCTGCTTCTACATCCCAAGTGCTAGAATTACAGGTGTGCTTGAACAAGTGACTTCCCATAAGTAACAAAAGCTGGGTGGTTCCAGGGTGGTGGCTGAAACAAATAGCAGTCCCATTCTCTCTTTGGAAAAGTCCCATTCAGGGAGTGAGTAAGGCAGACTCTGATCAGGATTGATTGGTGCTGGTAAGCTTAGCCAGCTACAGTCATCCAGAAAGAGGCAATGGCAACTGAGGACTCGCCTCTCACCCCTCCCCAACTCCCCACGCCCACCCCACCCCCACTCCGCAGGCAAGTCTGTGGGGCATTATCTTGATTAATGGTTAATGTGGGAGGGCCCAGCCCACAGTGACAGTGCCACCTCTGGGCAGATGGCCTCAAGTTACATAAGAAAACAAACTGAGCAAGCCAGGAGGAACAAGCCAGCAAGCAGCACTCCTTCGCAGCCTCAGCTTCCATTCCTATCTCTAGGTTCCTACCCTGAGCCCTTACCCTGACTTCCTTCCCTCAGTGAAGATTGAGACCAGGCAATACTGAGATGAAAGAAGCCCTTTCCTCCCTAAGCTGCTTCTGGTCATGATTTTATTGCGGCAACAGAAAGCTAACTATTATGACAGTTGGTAAGGAAAAGCAAGTCTCCCTCACTCTAGCCACGTCCTGGAACGCATATGACACTCTGAGAGTCGTCAAATGTTTAATCAGCTTGACCCGTCAGTCATCCTTAACTCGGGAACAAAGGGAGCAGTGGTGACTTTAAGTTTAATGGCAGTCAACATTTGGGAGGGAAGAGGCTTGGATGGAGGGACACCAAGATGTAAATAGCGGCTGAGGAGGAGGGAGCTCTAGGAGAGAGGAGACATCCAGATGCCCATCCCAGGGCTGCCAGCGCTGTGAGGAATAGCACAATAATAGCTCACTCTGCCTGATGATTGGCTGGGCTCCTCTGCTACAGGCATCATATATAATAAAAATGAGTTTAATAGAATCAGTGGCAACCATGATGGCTTACTTACCCAGTATCCTTCTTGAATATGTTTACCGGATCTTTTGTTTTTAATGCATAGAGCTTTCAGGATCTCTCCCTCGGGAGAGGCTAGCAGGGGGAAAGGAGCCAGTAGAATTACCTCGATAAATCTCCCGGGAGCCAGATACATTTTTATCACGAACATAATCGGGATCCAGATAACAGAGCAGGCGAGCATCAGCCATCCGAGCACCATGGACCAGTTAGGGTAGCGGTAAGAGCCATAGGTCATGGGCTCCCACTGGTAGAAGCTGAAGCAAAGGATAAACTGGGAGAGAAGAAAAAGGTGCTTTAGGGCGATGGTGTGAGTCATTCATTCATTCATTCATTCAACACGCACCATGCGAGGAACCCCATCGCATGCTCCATTTCTATTGCCTTGTCCTATGTACTCTTATCTGAAAGGGGGTTTTCCAAGTGAAGGAAGTAAATTCTCAAGATGATGACGGTGGAAACACATACTCAGCTACTGTTCCCTCGTTTGTCCTGCCACAGGAAGTCAGTGGGGTGTGGGCATGTGCCTTACACCCATGGAAGCCCCACCAGGAGAACACAGCACAGTGCTTGACAGGGGCAGGTGGCAGCTGGGAGTTCTGAAGAGACTGTCTGATACATATATATATATTATAATGTATGTTATATATGATATATTATGTTATATATATGATATGTATTATATAATATATGATATATTATATATAATATATATTATAATGGGAGAATGATGTGTTCAATTTGTAGATCTCAGTCCTTTTAATTGAATTCATTTGGCTTCCTTCTTGAACAAGGAATGGCCAACACAAGGTAGGAGCCGCCTCTAAAGTTGGCTGTGTGAGACTCAAAATGGACCCTGGTCCCCCACAGTCTAGAAGCACAGTCCTATAATAAGCCAAGAGAGAGAGAGAGAGAGAGAGAGAGAGAGAGAGAGGCCCCACCCCCACCCCGACTCAAGGCGACCAGTGTCATCACCAGTGAGCTCAGAGACCTGGCCCTATGGCTAATGAGCTGCAAGGCCGCTCAGACTTCTCAGCTACAAAATGGGTTTATTTCATACCATGTATGTAGTGCTGGGGTTCTCTGGGAACAGAAGTCTGTATTTACTACAGAAACCTTCCTCGTTCTCTCTCTCTCTCTCTCTCTCTCTCTCTCTCTCTCTCTCTCTCTCTCTCTCTCTCTCTCTCTCTCAGTTTAAAATAGTTTATTCAAGGCATGGGGAGGGGGGTTAAGAGGGTAGTAGAGGCAGAGAAAGGCAGAGAGAGGGAGAGAGTAGAGAAGTAGAGGCCGGCCATGACAAAGTGGAGATGTGGGGGAAGGGAAGAGCCCAAGAGGGCAAGAGAGAAGCGAGCAGGAAACAGGAGTTAAGAGCGACCTTCCTCATTCTTAAAAGGTCATGATTTGCGTTTTGGCCATTATCAGTGATCACATCATACTTCGACCAGCAAGGGCTCTGAGGTCCGTCCGAAGGCTTGGCTGGGCAGCTGAAGAGGGCCAAGGGAAGGCATAGGCTGAAGTCAGAGGCATCTGTATACAGAGTCAGCCTTCTGCCAGCTCCAGCCCAGCCTATAGAGACCATTTCTCGAGACAACACGACTGTGTGTTGTTCTTGCCTGCGGCAGCAGAAGCCTAGAATTCTCCACATAAGTCCTTTCCCCAGCTCTCTGTCTCTCTTCCTACCGTAAGCTGTAATGTAACAAAATGATCAGAGGGAATTACATTCGGGGAAATAGCAGGTGGGAGAACCGTGAAGCCCTAGACAAACACAAAATATCCCCACCACTGCTGCAGCACCCAGGCTGCCAGGACCAGGGACTTTCTTTTTTATTTCAGTGCAATTCATATGGTGATTCAAAGCAATGTAAGCCTGAAGACAAGGCTGAGTGGAGAGTGAGGTCGACGTTAGCCCTCCTTTCCAACTTTTGCCCCTGGAGTCATAAGCTTTATTAGCCAGTCTACTGGAAGTATGGCCCGATGTCATTACGGCACGCTGCTCCGTTTCATTTACTATATAAATAGCAATGCATCTGCTTATGTGTGTGCCTTCAGTAACGTGATCAGACTATGCATATGATAATTGCATGAGGATATTTATAGCTCCATAAATCCGTGACGGCATGTAGAAAAATGATGGATTTTATTTCAGAGGCCCTGAAGTAATTTAAACCCATAATCTTACCCGGTCCAGGACCTGGAAGGTATCTAGGCTGCAGAGGTAAATGGTAAAATATAAGTGGGGCTGAGACCTTTGGCACCCATTTTCACTTCCGCAAATATCACATCAAACTTTTAGGCACAAGCCAGTTGCTTGCCATAAATTTCCCTCTGCCAAGTCAGGTTTGATGAGAGCCTGAGCTAGGGCAGGCTTCGCCACTGAATCATGCCCTCCTCTGTCTTTAACAGGAACCAGTCAGACACAGGAGACACACCAGTTGGTGGTAATGATGGATCTGAGGACATCCCTAGCTCCAAACAGCACAGAGAATCTACTCAAGAGAGATCCAGGGTATCTCCGCAACTTCTGACGTGTAATCTACCAAATCACAGCAAAACTGAGGAACTTCCCCAAGAATGAAATAAAAACAAATGAATTAAAATTCCTTCTCCCTGAGCCTGAAGACTCGACTTCTAACTCAAACTGGCCGTGTAGTACCTAGACTGTCAGAACTCAGAAGGCAGGCTTGAAGGACACCCCAGCTCGAAGACAATGTGTTAGCTCCATGGCCTTGTGGCCTAGAGAAAGTCCCTTACCCTCTCTGAGCCTCAATGCTATAAAGTGGGGAGATGGCATGGGTGTAAGCGTCAATGATAAGACCAATAGAGGGCCTGCCTGGAAGCACACACGGCAGCAGGAAGATGCCATGTGGTGCATCTCCACAGAACAAGGCAAAAGTCTGACACTCTTCTGGGATGAGAGGAAACGTGGGGCAGAATCTAGAACATATTCTAACGCTGACTCCGCTGATAATAACCACAAGGAATGAAAACGAGGGGAGACAGAGGGTCAACAGGAACAGGATTTGCTAGCACAGCATATTCAGGCAACTGGCAACAACATCATCTTCACGCCCATAAGCTAAGCCGGCTCCACACACACTTCATCCATGAGCATCTGTCTTTAATATTTTTCAGGTCTCATGCCCCAACTCCAGCAGGACTTTTCAGACTACTGATATATGTAGGTAAGCTGTCGGTGTCCACACAGAAGACGAAGACTGTGGAATGGATTTTCTGTCTAAACCTCTAGCTTTTCAGAAAGATATGGTTTGATTAGAACATACTCTCAGACAGGGGAGGGGGAAAGGCAAGCAAACGAAGAAAAAAATATATTTTCATTGCATCTGCTTTTATTCACTCTGCATCTTAAAAGAAGCTGGTGTCTGGTGTTGAAAAGCGGGCTCTCTAGCTGGTTTCTAGTGCCACCTACTGGGCTAAATAAAAATTACAGACAACTTCCTCTAGGCTTGCTCAAAAAGGACTCCCCACAAGCCAGAGGAGGGGAAAGACAAAATCTCTCCAAATTTGCTTGGGGACAAAAGTGAGGCCACACTGATAGCTTTGGGAACAATGAGGAGGGCTACAGATGTGAATTTAAGTCTCTGTACAGACTACAGGCGTATGTGCGGCTCTGTTCATTCGGAAGGGGAATGTCAGATGATCTTTAAATACCGTCCCCACACGTGAAGATGATGACATGGCTCTCAAAATCTATAAAAGCAGCAGTAAATGCCCGAGTAAAGCTACATTAACGGTAGAGTAGGCACATTGAGAATGGTTCGGAGCCAGAACATGTGGGTTCAGGTCTAGACTGTTGCTACCTAGTGTACATTTAATGCTACCTCAGTCACATAACGCCAGGCTTTGGTTTCCCTGTGATAGTTAATTTTAATTGTCCCCTTGACACAACCTAGAATCACTTGGAAAGGGGTCTCAATAAAGGATTGGCTAGATCAGGTTAGGCATGCCTATGGGGGGGGGAGGTATTGTCATTATGTTAGTTGATGTGAGATGTAGTCCACTGTAGGCAGCTTCATTCCCTAGGCAAAGGGATCAGGATATAATAGAGATCAGGATATTATAGAGATCAGGAGCTGGAGAAATAACTCAAAGGGTTAAGAGCGCTTGCTGCTCTTATAGAGGATTGAAGTTTGGTTCCCAGCTCACAGCCAGCTTAATTCCAGCTCCAGGGGATCCAATGCCATCTTCTGGACTCTTCAGGCTCCCACATGCACCTGCACATATGTGCACACAGACACGCACATACACACATGTAAGGAAATAGTAGAATGAATCCTTTTCTGAAACGTGGAAAGCAGGCTGGGCACTACCAAACATGGATGCATTCATTTCTCTCTGCCATTGACTGGATGGACCCAGCTGCTTCGAGCTCCTGATACTGTGGCTCCCCTACTATGATGAACAACAACCTGGAACTGTAAGTGAAAATAAATCCTTTTGTCCCCTGAGCTGTTTTTGTTAGGTTATCTTATCATGGCAACCTAAAAGTAAATAGGACATTCCCCTTCAAAGATAATTACACCAGCCTGGCAGGACTGCTGAGAGAGAGCTCTCTATAAACCAATCGCCCAGAATAAAATCAGAACCATGGTCGATGTATAGTTTACACGGCTGTTGACTGCTATCTGCTAGCACCAAAGGCAGATGGATATAATGTGTGTGTCCTACACAGATGTGCTGACATCTCTTGATCAATCCTAGCTCTACCCCTGACCAGCCAGATACCTGGAGTTAAGTCGTTTCACCTTTCTGGCCTACAGTATAGTCACTTGGAAGACAAGGCCAATACCCATCCCACCAGCTCCCCAGGCTCACGGGGAGGCACATGTGTTCAAAGGCAAAACACTGACATGCAGGAAAGGCAGCATCTGTGAGAGAAAGCACTCAGCCCTTACAGTTAAAATGGTCGGTGTGACGAATGCCCAGCAGACTTTCCAGAAAATGTTGGGCTGGAATCCAATCATCATCTCAATGTCTTCACAGAACCTCTGCAAGCCTGCAGAGAGACAGAAGAGGCCATGTGTGAGGTGCAGTGGTTTGGGGTGGGAAGCCCCTCACTCAAGGACCTTAGCCAAGGAAGAACCCAACTTAGGTCAGCATAATCCCTGTTTGCCTGCGACAGGAAACCATCAGACAGACGACTCACTGCCAGGAATACTGGAACTAACCAGATGTTGAAATAGATCTTAAACACTCTCTACAGTGAGGTTCAAAGCTATCATGGCAACATCTGCAGGGCTTAGTTCCACGTGTCTTGGCAGTAGCATGTGCATGGGCTTGGTCGGCTTGATGACAAGTCTAGCAGAGAAAAAGGTTTTGGAGGTTTTGGTAAACCAAGAGACCATGTTATAAAAGGCTCAACACTTAGCAAGCCTCTGTAGCCTGGGGTGGTGCCTTTCGCCCTCTGGGGATCTGTTCCATTGCATCCACCCTGCTCTGCCTGAGGTCTAGTGAGAAAACTACAGGAGAAAAGCAATGTAAATCCCAAGTGTCCAGTGCTTGCTGAAGCTGGAAC
This sequence comes from Tokudaia tokunoshimensis, assembly GCA_036184795.1. Taxonomy (NCBI): domain Eukaryota; kingdom Metazoa; phylum Chordata; class Mammalia; order Rodentia; family Muridae; genus Tokudaia; species Tokudaia tokunoshimensis. The sequence continues at coordinate 25,066,855 of BTHU01000001.1, read as the reverse complement.
TGAATGACTGTTGTCTCTCTGGCCACTCTGAAACTTCACTAAAGCAAAATGTAAAGGAGGCAGTTCACCTATAGAGCCACCCTCCTGGAAACCTCTTAGTTTAAGAGGGCGTTGGAACGCTGCTTTGGAGGAAAGGCACTGATATCAGAAGTGGAACCCATCAGAAATGGGGGTTCAATATGCAAAGGGGACCTGAAACCTTTCTGAGTACAAGTCTCTGAACAGCAGTGGTTCCCAGACTTCTGAATGCTGGGACCCTTTAATACGGTGGCTCTTGTGGTGACCTCCAACCATAAAATTATTTTCATTGCTACTTGATAACTGTGATTTTGCTACTGTTGTAAATTGTAATGTAAATATGTTTTCTGATGGTCTTAGGCAACTCCTGCGAAAGGCTCAATCCTCAGAAGGGGTCGCAGTCCACAGGTTGAGGACCACTGCTGTATTGGGGATGTCTTAAAAACTCATCCAGGTGTAGCCAAGATATGTTCCTCATAGAGAGGGAGGCCCTGATATACTGATGACCGAACCACAAGTTCATATGACCATCATGGAAAACCTAGAGATTTCTACACACACACACACAAAAAAATTTAAATAGAAATTAATGGAGGACCAGGAGAATTAGCATAGCCCAATGACTGAAGCACTTGGGGTTTACTTAGGCCTTCAGGGCCAGATTTGCTTAGGGTTTGGGGTAGCCTATTTAACTCCTAAAATTAGGCCTATTAAAGGGTGTCTGGTTTAGTTGCTTTCAAGCCTTGCTGAATAGGTCTGTTTTACAAGAAAGGTCTTTTCTTTTTTTAAAATTTTCTATATTTTTTATTTACATTCCCAATGATTTCCCCTTTCCTGGTTCCCCCCTCCCCGAAAGTCCCATAAGCCCTCTTCCCTCCCCCTGTTCCCCAGTCAACCCCTTCCTGCTTCTCTGTCCTGGTATTCCCCTACACTGCTACAGAAAGGGCTTTTCAAATGTGCCTTCTGTGGCAATTAGCAGTGGGGAATTGAGTAAAAGGAACAAGTCTGTGCTCATGGGCCTGACTGCAGACAAGCTACTAGTGAAGTCCCCAGCTCCTTCCAACAACCAAACTCTCCCTGAATTGGGGAGTTGATCTCGAGTCTTATGAAAATTCTTCTTCAACTCCCATCTGAAAGTAATTGCAAGACTGGAGAGGTGGCTCTGTGGTTAAGAGCACATACAGCTTTTATAAAGGACCAGAGTTTGACCCCCCAGCCCTCGCACCAGGTCGGTGGTTCACAACTACTCGTAACTCCAGTTCCAGGGATCTAATGTCCTCTTCTGACCTCCATAGCATAGCACGGGTGCACATACCTATATTCAGATGCACATGCACAGCACACATGATTTTATTTGTTTTGTTTTGTTCTGTTCTGTTCTGTTTTGATTTTTGAGGCGGGGTTTCTCTGGCTGTCCTGGAACTTTGTAGACCAGGCTAGCTACCTATTTCTGCCTCCCCAGTGCTGGGTTTAAAGGCATGCACCACCGTGCTCAGTAATTTTTTTTTTAAATTAACGATTGTAGCCTCTTCCTGTTTCTAGGGTGCTTACGTTTTACATGAAAGACTTTCATGTTTTTTATCCCGATTTTCTGCTCTATTTTATTTCTCTTTTATTTTAATGAGATTTCCAGGAAAACCAATAACTTTTGCATACCTGTCAGTATGAGACTAACAATCAAGACATTTACTCAGTGGGCACACAGAAGCTGGGGAGTGTGTTGTCCCTATTTTGGAGATCAGAGCTCTGCAGATACTCCTGCCCTCCCCACATGGTGATCTGGAGTCACCTCTATTCCAAGCAGTTCAGTTCATTTCACTTACTTTTCTCTTTAGGATAAAGTTGCTGTCTCTTCAGGGACTGCAATACTATTAGATCATTGAACCCTGAAAATCTTATCCTCCTGATGGTTGCTATGTGGCCTTATCCAGTGACCATTCTAAGATGTCTAAGCACAAAGGAGTCAGCAGTGCCTGAGCCAAACTGGACAGACTAACCAGGAGGCCCCTGGTGTGATCTCCAGGACACATACTTGTGTACAAAAGGCGGAGATGACTGCCATCCTTTATCCTTGATAACAGCTCTAGTGGATGGGGTGCATGTTGCTATGGTGATGGCAGAACTAGTAAACCATTAGGGAACTGAAAGCTTCTTTGCTGAGAAATCTGGGATTAAAATACTGTATGGCAAGTTCTCCC